>OMLC01103017.1:5690-21715 GCA_900302585.1 Regalecus glesne | reverse complement strand
AACATATGTATATTTACATATGTATATATGTATACACACACACACACACACACACACACACACAGACACACACAGTTTTGTTATTAAGTACCTGGTGGAAAAGAATACCAGCAGCACTGGGAGTCCCAGTGGAATGGCTTGAAAAAGAACAAGATGATCTCTTTCATACATGCACAAACAAAAATACACCCTCACATGCACACACACATACTTTGATGTGTATCTCTGTAAAGGCTTCGGGGTGGTGCTCTGGTGAGTAATATGGGAATGAGGCAGCCTTATCACTGACAGGAAATATGCTTCCTCCCACATCCTGTAGTGTTTTATCAGTCAGCAGATTTAAAAGCCCTGCATGGGCTACAGATTCTGACAGTAGATCAGTCTTTACAGATAATCACCATGATTAGAGGGGATCATCTCTACACAAGTACACATAGAAATCCAGATGTTTGCTGGGGCTATTTTAAACAGCATTTTGTACCACATTTTGCGATGAATGTTGTGTCCGAGGTTGTTTGGAGCTGTTAAAACCTTAATCATAGAATTTCAAAAACCTGTGGTAAAATTAGTAGTTTTTTTTCCCCTTCATTTTTACTTAAAGACCTTTTTTTCCGATCTTTAGTTTTTGCCCAAATTAGCAACAGTTTTCTGTGGTCTCTGGAACAACAGTAAAGTTGTGATAGCCAGGGCCACAATTAACTTCTTGTACCTCCACAATTTGTAATCAAAGAATAGTCGGAAACCTTCACGGAAGAAATTACTTTATGTTGATATAAGACGCATTACATTATATTTCTATGGCCACAGGTATGGGCAGAAGTCCATGAATGCTACGATGGCATCAAGTATTTTATCCATGCTCCCATTCATAGGATTAGTGGTTGTGTCAGCAAAGGCATCTGATGCAAAATTTTGCCAAATCATTATGCACATTGGCAAGGCCTTACCAGATCGGTTGAGTCTCCTTGTAAGATTGGTCAAGGCTGGGTTAACAATGACCGCTATTGTTGTTGTGCTACAGAGTACCAATGGACGCTATAAAATGCACTATGGTGACAGCCGAGAAACAGAACAAGCCCAAAGAAGAGTAAGATCTTTGGAAAATTATTATGAATCATTGAAGTTACATTGAAGTTACACTGCTCCTTTCTCATTTTTGAAAAATGCTCAAAAACAGATCATTTTGGAGGTGAATCTGTGCTAGTAGCACAGCTACGAAAGGGCAAATGGGATCATTCAGTAGGTGAGATCACTGGTGACAGCCACATTCATAGGTTCATATGAATGTGTCAGGGGACAAATGTGCTTGGCATTCAGAACTGCACGTCTATGGCAAAGTTGAACCAGCAAGGGTGCAATTATTGCTGATGTTTTTTGAAATGACTGCAGATATATTTGCACTACAGTGTTGATATTGCCGCTTATATTATGAATTGAAACTGTATATTTCAGTCTCTCTCTCTCTCACACACACACACACACAAACATGGCAGTTTTAGATCCAGCTCTTCTCAAAACTTGTCTGCTGGACAAGTGTTGAGTATTGGGAGTAAAGGGTTGACCCGTGTCCAGTGACCTGTGACCTGTGCGGATGACCCACCTCGAGATCATGGTCAGACATGCATGTGTAATGCGGGTCCCCCAGTGAAAAAAGGTCACTGCAGGTCAAGCAAATAATTGGTTGAAATCACTGACTTACACAATGCAGTGGTGAGAGTCTGAACCAGACTCTCAACAGCCTCAGTGGAAGACAATAGCAAATTCTGGGAACATATGACCCTCTATACCATCTCTTGTACCAGTCTCAATTTAATGACTGCCTTAGAGTTGGCAAAATTGCAGCATTTGAGAGAAGCTAATGCTTCCAATGAAATAAAGTAATGCAATCATGGCAAAGAATTTGCCCACTTCAATTGGCTCCCTGCTGAATTAACTGTAAATAAAGTTTGTGTGCCCTGTTAATGGCACAGATTACAGAGTAAATGAGAATGTGAGGCAACATCTGACCAGTATCTCATTCCAGCATCATGTGTAAATGGGTTGATGCTTGGATTACATGAGTCATTGGATTTGGTGTAAAAGGGGCCCACATCTGCCAGACCCATGCTGGGAAACATTGGTTGAGCTCAGGTCTCTGGAATACAATGGGTCTTGTTTGAGGGCTTAGTTACTTTTTGAGGCATACATTATAAGCTCCATATATATAGAATTGTTGAAGCAGAGTCATGCAGCTTTAACAATTATTTGACTGATGTCCTGCAGTTACATGACTTGTATGGTCTCTCCCTCTGACTTCATCTGAATGAACACATATTGTATATGCATGCACACACGAGTTACTCACTGGCGCACACGCTCTAGCACACTCACACCTTTACAAATACAGAATACATTCAGTGTTCACTTGCTCATACAGGTTTACAAACACACATACTATCAAGACTCATCCTTTCTGTGTAATTATATTCCCCACATCAAGGTTTTCATTTAATTAATTGGTTTATTTTTTTCAGTGTGGATTTATTGTAGTTTTTAATCTGGGTTTGTTGTCTCCTCAGCTCCACTTCCCTTTGCCAGAGTTCATCATGGCCATGGGGTTCTTCTTGGTTCTGGTTTTAGAGCAGATAGTCTTGGCTCTTAAGGACCAGTCGCCACTCCCCTCTGAGGAGAGACGTGCTCTACTGGTGGACTCCAGTGTCCAATCAAATGATAGGAATGAGTGGAGACCTTCCCAACACAACACAGAGGAGTTTGGTCGTTCCAGAGGGGTGGGGCCAGAGGAAGGCCACGTCCACATGGATTTCAACTCCCACTCTGCGCTGCGGGGCTTCATCTTGGTCTTCTCCCTGTCACTGCACTCGGTGTTCGAGGGCCTGGCTGTGGGGCTTCAGGAAGACAGCAAGGAGGTACTAGAGATTTGCCTGGCTCTGATGATCCACAAGAGCATCATCTCCTTCAGCCTGGCTCTCAAGCTAGCCCAGGGTCGTCTGCGGCGGACTGTAGTGGTCGGCTGCCTGTTGCTCTTTACAATTATGTCACCGCTTGGTATTGGCCTCGGCATCGCACTCACTGAGACCAAGGCATCCATCCAGCACCAGCTGGCCAGATCCACCCTTGAAGGGCTTGCAACGGGTACCTTCATCTACATTACCTTCATGGAGATTCTTCCCCATGAGCTGGCCTCTGCACACAATCGTCTCCCTAAGGTTGCCATGTTACTGCTGGGCTTTGCAGTGGTCACATTAGTGTTGTTTATCAAATTGTAGCCTGGACATGGTCACTCTGAGGTGGGAGACTCTGGTATAACTGGGAGAAGAATTTGCTTATTTCCGTCAACATGCTCTGCTAAATGTGTACTTTTGCTTTTACACTGAGCATGTGCTTGGCAGTTGTAAATTGTTCTGTAACAGAATGCCGCATAAATGCCTGAAAATATCAGCATGTGATATCAGTAACAGTATCAATCCTCCATGTCAGAATTGATGAAACACTTCACTATAGTGAGACAGTAGTGTTCTTCTTCAAGTCCTGTCAGTTCTTCATGGTAATCCAACATAAAATGGAAAATAGTATTGTGTAATCTCAAACTTCTATCTTGTGGTACTGGAGGATTTCTAATTTTGCCCCTCTATTTGCCAACATAAAAAAGAAGCCTTTCATTTTATTTTTTTTAAGGGTGTGTTGATCGACTACAATAGGTTAGTTGTTCAAATATGAGGAATAATGATGACTTGGCTTCAGATTTAAATGAAACTGTGGAGGTGTTTTTTTATTCACCCAAATATTGTATTTTTGTAATTGTGATGTATTTCTAAAGAAGTTTGACTAAAATAACGCTTAAACACTATTTTAACATAATGTGAAAGACATATTTTGTATTGTGAATGAACCTTAGCAGATGTTGAACTACATTGCTGATTTGAGGGGGAAACGTTCTTTTTGTCCTAAAGCCAAAAATGACTGATTTTTAAATTGTTGGTTCAAAAATTAAAAGCTAAAAATATATTTTATTTTGTCGACCATCTTTAACATATGTACCCATTACTATGGATTACACCCGACCCCCCGACCCCCCATAAAAAAACAACAACAAGAAACATACCAAACTCAGGTGTAAATGCAAAAAGGGGTGGGTTGATTTGATTTGTAGATAGAACACACCTCTCATTTTCATCCCTAACGTAAACGAGGCGGAGTTGACCGCCGGTTTCTGTAATTTGAAACCACGTTGCCGTATTTTTTTCTTGGCAGTCCATCATGCCGCAGTTTCAAATGCTCACCAGAGGAGGGCGCGCTGTTACTTTCTTGGTGTCGCCGTCCTCCCAGCCCAGAGTCAAACCGTTCCGCTACGTCAGGTTGTCCCGTCCGCTTGGTAAAGATGTCTGCGACGGGTGCAGGCGGCTGTGGACCCGGACCCACTTCGGGTGCCGCATCCGGGGCCTCCAACCCCCGAAAGTTTAGTGAGAAAATAGCGCTGCATACTCAACGGCAGGCCGAGGAGACGGCCGCCTTTCAGGAGGTTATGATGGACATCACTTCCACAAGGGTAAGTCGCAGACAGAAGCAGGCGGGAGGAGGAGAGTCGTCCGGAGGAAGACGGGCCTTGTTTGAGTTTCTCAAGTTGTTTTAACATGGAAGTTGCCTCTCCATCTTTTACCCTGATTTTGTCCCCCCTGCTGTACTAGTAAAACACGGGAACATCGCCCGAGTACCCCTGGTCCATCGCTCCGTGCTGTCGATTAATAAAACAACGGGATCGGTTGTCATATTTCCGACACGTCGTTGCTAGCTCGCTGTTAGCTGGAAGATGCTAACCCATCTTGTTTACGGTCCTTAACGCCCCTGTCATTCGTGGTTAACTGGATTAACTAAAGTTTATTTTAATCGATCAACATATGTAAACACGCGAGGTCAAGCATTGTAAAAAGTCTGGGTGTGACGAAGTGAAAGTGTGTCGACAGTCACCGTTATTTGTCAGTCGGGCTATTGATCAACTAGCTAGGTTAAGTAGGGAGACGATAGTTTGAGTTAACCTTAGTTTCATGTCAACGTTAATGAATCGGGTATAAATTGACCAATATCCCAACGGGAGGAAACATCTGACTTGGATTAAATGGTTAACTTTGCATTTGTTGGTACAGCCGTTGCCATAGACGTGTCTAGCTAATGTTTTGCATCGCTTGCCAGTCAGTGACAGCTAACTAGCATATCCAGTCAGCCGGATGCCTGAAAACGAAGTAGGAGTGATGTTGTCGAAGCCCCGGAACTGCCAGACAGGCGGTGTCGGTGTCTTGAATCTAGTCTACTTTATTGCCTCTCATTTTGTAGTTTGGATGGGCTTTTAAGTATAACTTTGGTAGCCACTCCTTAAATGTGTTTTACACAACTGTTTATTAGGTCGTTTTCATTGAGTTCTACAGCTGGGTATCTTCATATGTTGAGCCTCGCAACTGCCGGGTTCCTTTGCTATAAAATTGCTCTACATCCTTTAATATACGAATCCGTTTTCCGTGAAAACGTGCAGAGACCAGATGCAGCGAAGTGCATTTTTTTCTGTTTATTAGCTGAGACTAGCAGCTCTATAGCTCGCTCTGTCGGTCGGTTGGTCCAAAAATATTTCCCCACCCTTAGGTGACCACAGTTTTTGCCGTAGGGGGCTGAAATTTGTCATGGAGTTCAAGCGTGCGTTTGCGTGTTTGTGAAGGCGTGTGTTCGTACGAAAGTGTGTGCATGTGAAGGTGTGTGTTTATGTTCTTGCTAGTTTGCTTATAGTGGGTGTGACAAAGGGAGTGGCCTATCATAAAATAGTGCATAAGTTCCCAATCAGTCACGGACCTGCACAGAATTTTGCAGAAGGATGGTCATGAGCTAAAGGACAGTGGTGATTCAAAGTATAACTGATTTAACTCTTCATACCAATTAGTAAAAACTGGATGTGGGAGCAGCCTACAACAAAAAAGGTGTAGATCTTCTAAACTAATTCATGTAATATGACCGATCTTTGTAGAAAGACACACACAGATAGACATACACATGCGGTGGCATAGCTTAGGAGGCAGGGTGATCGTTTAGTAATTGGAGATAGGTGGTTCGACCCCTGGTCCCCGCAGAAAGGTATCCTCAAGTAAGACACTGAACTCCTAACTTCACTGAGTGCCAGACAGCGATTGCTGCTCCTGTTCAATAGTGCATAGATGAATGGATGCATATGTACATAGTTGCAGTTATTGCGATTCTGTGCCTATTTTGGGAAGGGTGGGCGAGAGAGGCAGTATTTGAAGGCTTACTGCTCTCTCTCACTTTGGTTACCTAACCTGCTGTCTCAGTTTCAAACACATAGACATATTACTAATGCCTTAATTTACTCATGATGCCCCCCCACGCCCCACATCCCAGTGATCAAAGCATTCTCCTGGGGATTTCTTTGCTTTCTCTATCCTTTACTACCTGCCTCCAATAACTCCTTCACATACACAAACTATACAGAAGCACTTCACTGCAGTAATAATATCAGTGGTGTATTTGTAACGGATGCCAACTAGCATGGGCTAGCTGGTGGCTGTACGAAGTAAAATCCTCACACCCCTAGCGTTAAGAATGGTTCTAACTGCTGAGTTAGTTGTCTGGGCTTTTAGCTCAGTAGTTGGAGCATTCTTCCCCTATGTTGTGGGTGTTGTAGTTGATGAGGTCGCAGGTTTGAGACCCGTGAGCGGTAGTTAATAGGACCTCGGCTACATATGTTTTAACTGGAGTAAAAATATAGAGAAAAAGGTCCGATGTTGACAGCAGGAGGGAATTCATTCCAAAGCTTGTCCAAGATTATTTGTGTCAAGTGCTGTTGATTCAAGATTCAAGAACTTTATTATAATTGTGCAGGCACAATGAAATTACAGTTGTCAGCCTCAAATGTTACAGGTAGAGAATGAAAAGACAGAGAAGTGATTAGGATTGTAAAATATCAGCAATGAAAAAGTACAGTGTCTAAGCAATAAATACAAAATATAAGCACTATAACATAAAGTTAGCAATATAGTAAAATACAACCTATGAATTGCAAAAACAAAAAAAATGCCGTAAGGGTGCAGTGGACAGATGATTGTCTTAGTGACCTGTGAGTCCATCTACCCATCCATCATCAACCGGTTATCTGAAGTTGGTTTGCAAGTAACATGTGAGTAAATATTGCTAGTGTTGCATGTGACTAATCTTGGCAGCCCCTCAGTCTCATCAGACTGATGAGATGTCTGAGTTCGTTAGTGCCACATCTTTTAGAAAGGAGCTGTTTTTCAGTGTCTTTGTTCACATGCAGATTGGTCTGAAGGGCCTACCTGATGGGAGGAGTAACAGATGGTGTTCAGGGTGTGTACTCTCTTTTATGATGTTCTTAGCCCTTGTCACACAGTGAATGCTGGGATGTTATTTTCTATTAGAGAGGCCTCTATTTATGTGTCATGATCACTCTCTGTTGTGGGGGTGGACACAAATTTAGCTTGAATATCAGGGATTAAGGCCAGTTACCCTTCCAAATGCCCCATGGTGGGTTAAAACCTCAATTATCTGGCTTGAAACGTCTGTCTATTCATACTGATAATTCATCATAGAGCAATTTGTCAATAGTGATGGCTATGATGAGTTCAATCAAGTTTAAGATGGTTAAGATGGTTGTAATGTAATGATTTGAATGCATTCTTCTTATGCATTCAAATCATTACATTGCATTACATTACAGGCATTTAGCAGATGATATTATCCAGAGCGACGTACAATTGCATAGAGTCAAGGTACAGGAGATAGTTGATGCTAGAGAAAGCAGAGAGTGCTTACTTACACCTGTGGGTGTAATTAATGACTGCTGCTGCACTGGGACCATAATTGAGGACTCTTTTAACGAAAACAAACAAACAGTTTATATTAGTACTTATGTTTTAACATTTCAGTGTTATTGTTTTCTTTTTTGAGTTTTTCATTGGGTAAACACTGCTTACCTTGCTTATATGGAGAGCATGTCTCTGGAATATAGTTATAACTTACGTCTATAGGCTCTAATTTTGTCCTGTTTTAGCACATTGAAATGGATTATCCAGCAGATGACAGTGTAATGAAGAAACGTCAAAGAACGTAAACCTCGACCCCTCAACAGACGGCCTGCAGTCCAGACATCTGTCAGCGGACTCTGGGCAAATTATAGAAAAGTATTATTATTGTCTTTTTTGTTTATTTATTTATTTATTTATTTTACAAATAATATACTATTTGTATTCAATGTGAGGTGTTAGCACGAGTCAGAATGATCCACTGAACTCCTTGGTTTCCTCCTAACTGCTCTGCCCCAGGAGACCTATACAGGGTGTAACCCGCCTTTTGCCCAACAAGAACTGAGATATCTTGATGCATGCTCAATAATCCAGGTATGGGAATCACACAAAGAGGTCAATCAGCTCAACTGGATCAGAAGTTGTACATGGGGGAGACCAAATAGATGTTGGCCAAGAGGATGGCACAACACAGGAGAGCCAACACGTCAGGTCAGGATTCTGTGGTCTACACTTATCTACAGGCTAGTGGCCACTCATTCAGATGATGATGTTCACATCCTTTATAGGGAGAAACGCTGGTTTGAAAGTGGGGTGAAAGAGGCTACTTATATCAAGAGGGAATGACCACCGTTGAATAAGGGTGGTGGCCTGAGAGTACATCTGTCATTTTCTTACAATACTGTGATTGCTCCAGGCTCCAGCTCCCCTGTAACCCGATTTCGAATAAGCGGTTGACGATGGATGGATGGATGTGTGACTCCTTCACTGTGTGTTTTGGTTTGGTCAGCACATGTATATTATGGGCCGTCATCTCCATGCCAACAATGCGCTGATAGGCTATTGCTTTTTGGGGTCACTAAGGGTTCACAGGTGCAGCGAGAACGGCACTTTGTTTACTTTCGCTTTTTGGAGTGCTTTGCTTACCGGAAATTTGCCAGCAGTACAAGCCAAGATTGAATGAAAATGGCATGTTCCAATTTCTTCAGTATAACAAAGGTGGACAGTGAGAATCAGCTATTCAAAGAGGAATGAACTGAACAATTTGCATTCATTCTCCCTTCAACAAGCACAAGACCAATGTGCATAAATAATAATAATAATAATTCCCTTATCAGTCCCGCAAGGGGAAATTTGGATTTCTCTGCATATTTTACCCAACCTAATATATAGGAGCAGTGAGCTGCCAACATATGGCGCTCGGGGAGCAGTAAGGGGTTAAGTGTCTTGCTCAAGGACACCTCGACATGTTATATGCAGGACCGGGGATTGATCCTGCAACCTTCTGATTGCCAGACGACCGCTCTACCCACTGAGCTATGCTGCCCCCCATAAGGAGGCCATAGCTAAGGCAAAGAGTGCATATTTGAAACACCATTGTGAGACAAACCATAGATATTTTGAAGAGACCTATTCTCAAACGTCAGATAAAAGAACAACAAAAATCAAGGTGCTGAAATCGTCCCTATTAATGATGTATTTGTTATTGTTTTGAATGGAAATAATATTTTTGTACAACAGTATTGTGGCTTGACCGACCATAATAAATGGACGTTTTAATCATTTAAAAAAAAATTGTGGACCTTTAAGATTTGTATTTGAGTACTCCTGACATGATGATGATGATGCCCTTGTCAGTCCCACAAGGGGAAATTTGGATTTCTCTGCATTTTTGACCCAACCTATTGTATAGGAGCAGTGAGCTGCCAACACATGGCGCTCTGGGAGTAGTTAAGGGTTCAGTGTCTTTCTCAAGGACACCTCGACATGCTGTATTCAGGACCGAAGATCCATCCTGCAACCTTCCGTTTGCCAGGCGACTGCTCTACCCACTGAGCTATGCCTCCCCCCACATTGGCTATGTCACAGTGTGGGATCATGTATAGAAGTATAGCCTATGTGTGTAGCTTTGTATTTGGGTAATGTTTTGCAAGCTTAGCACTTAAGTCTTGATGCATACGCAATAATCCAGGTATGGGAATCATAAAAAAGAGGTGAATCGGTTCAACTGGATCAGAAGTTTATTAAGAAAAGTGTCGTCATATGCAGGTTAGGTCATCATCTGCACATTCAGTGGCAATGAGCTCCGTTCTCGAAGGATTGGGAATACCTGCAATCACAGCATTTTAAGACGCCGACAGATGTACTCTCAGGCCAGCACCCCTATTCAACGATGCTCGTTCCCTCTTTATATATATATGTATATATACATACATATATATAACTCAGTGGTTACCTCTCTTCTCTAAAGTAGCTGAGGTCGCTCAAGTACAACATATCCCGGCATGGGTAACGAACGCTCTAGCCACTAAACTAAAAGCCCAGTTTAAGTAATTTAAGAAAAAAAGAAAGAAATCATTCCCTTATCAGTCCCGCAAGGGGAAATTTGGATTTCTCTGCATTTTTGACCCAACCTATTGTATAGGAGCAGTGAGCTGCCAACATATGGCGCTCGGGGAGCAGTTAGGGTTTCAGTGTCTTACTCAAAGACACTTCGACATGCTTTATGCAGGACCGGGGATCGAACCTGCATCCTTTCAATTGCAAGGTGACCGCCCTACCGACTGAGCTATGCCGCCCCATTAGTGTTTAGAAGTGTGCTCAACGTCGCTTTTTTCAATGTAGCCGAAGTATCCCATTACACTCAAGGGTCTCGAACCTGCCACCTTGTCAACTAAAACACACCCACCGTAAGGGAGACGAATGCTCTAACCACTGAACTAAAACCTCCAGTTTAAATTTAGCGGTTAGAAGTATAATTAATATCAGGGATGTGAGGAGTGTACCAGGTACTGCCGCCAGCTATCCCTGCTAGTTGGTATCCGTTACGTCGAGGTAGCTAGCAAGTTAGCGATAGCAAAGCAAGCTAAATAATTCCCTTATCAGTCTCGCAAGGAGAAATTTGGATTTCTCTACATTTATAACTCAACCTATCGTATAGGAGCAGTGAGCTGGCGTCATATGGCACTAGGGGAGCAGTTTGGGGTTCGGCGTCTTGCTCATGGACACCTCGACATGCTATATGCAGGACCGGGGATTGATCATGTGTCCTTCCGATTGCCAGACTACCACGCTACCCACTGAATTATGCCACCCAAGCCCAACTAATGTTTGCTAGATACCTAACGTTACCCCATGGTATTTGTTTGCTGATTTAGTAAATACAAGTACCTAAAATCTCTGTGTTAGAGAAAACATTATTTATTCGGAATACCAGACAAACTCCACGGTATACTCACCCATAAAACAATCTGAAGGTTCCATATCCAATGCCATGAGCTGGTTAACATTAACCACACACACACACAGACACACACACACACACACACACAAACACGCACGCACACACACACACACATGCATATACATACATATTTGTGAACCTTTTTGATGTTGATAATGCTTATGCATAATTGCATATGTACATGCATAAATAAAATGGGTCCCACTCCCAGCCTATTGAGAATAAAAAGTTATAAGGATGGAAACCATATGAAAAGATGGTAAATATCATAAGAGTGATGATTAAATAAACACACCAGTTATATATGCAATCTATGTGGCTCTTTGAGGAATGGTCTTACTCTTAAGTGGCTCTCCTAAGAAAATTAGTGAGATGATGTAGAATAATATTCAACAATAAATGACTTTTTAATTTCAAGATTGCCTTTTGATATGGTTGCAGTGTAGAGTAATATTCACCTGTCAAGTGATATTTTCTCATTTGCATGTTACTCTTTCTTGACTGACATACCAAGTCATAGTCCTGAGAAAAATCAAGCTTAATAAAAAGTTCTGGAATTTGAAATGAAAAGATGTGTCAGGAGTATCCATAAAAATGTGGAGCTTTGTTTTCACACTTATGTATGGTAGAAGTTTGAAATGGAAGTGAAAGTAAAATAGACCTGTTATTGACTGATTTGCTGTGGTTGTGAGTTGATATAGCTTTGGGGAAAAATGACAAGCATTGTTCTCCACTATGAAAGTTTTGGAAACTTTATTTCCAGGGAAAGCTGAATGACCACCAATGCTCAACAATTTCATTCATACAGTTTGACTAGTTCTAATTTCAAGGAGCTGCCTGATTCAACCATAGCCTACTACTTACTGTTGGACACACGGGATTGTAATGTACTCTTGGTCGCTAGGAGCAGGCAAGTATGACCACAACCCGATACTATTAGCTATCACACAGCTCGAAGTAGGAATGATTGGGGTCTGAGGGCCTTGTTTTATGAAACTTTAGTGTTTAAACACAGGAGATTATGGCTCCTCATTGCTTAAAATGCCACATTTTCCTCAGCTGGTCAACAGATTCAAACTCGAATTCTCTTGGTCATATGTGTGAAGCCTGTGAACAATAATGATCAACTCTACTGATTTAACCAGTGGTGAGAGTGACAAGTTGCAAGTTATCTCTGAGAAGAACTCTGATGAACTCTCCTAATCCTTAATGTGCTGAAATTACCTGCTCCTTTCTGTGAACTGTCCTTCCTACCAAGGGCCTTGGAACTAATATTTAAGGCAGCTCCTTTATGGGGAGCAACTTTGCTAACTACCTTTGACCAACTTCTGATGAGTAATGACTGATGTTGGCTAGTGGCCATCTGTTTAAGGTTCTGTTTTAACCATTGTTTACTGAAAAAGTATTGAAAGCGAATGCTGAAATTTAGGATTTTCCTGCAGTCGCAAGAAAAATAATTACTTGATTACTTTGGAACTGATTATGCTAATCACATGTTAATAGGGAACAAGCTGAAAGAAGAAGACATGTTAACAGACATCCTGGTCTGTTGCCTCTCTTGTATTAAAGGCACTTGTATGCATGTTCCCCCAATCTCAGGTTTCGCTAAAGCCTACTTCACAGCTGAAGTCTTTTTTACTTGAAGAGAATGATTGCCAGGCCAAAACTGTCAACCCCATGAATTATTCTCTTCACTGGAGAATGATTTTTCTGCCTGTCACATGAGGCAACATTGGGCCTTCAAACTCACCAACCTTTCAGTCATCAGTCATTCTTGACATTATCTAGAATGAACAATAATCTAAAATGTGTCCAAAAAGCCCCCAAAAAGAATTTATATTCCTGTTTTTCTCATGTTTTACTGTCAGATTCAGCCAAATGATATGCTGAATGCTTTTTATAAAACGTTTCTCAAAAGTGTTAATTGTCCGAAAACAAAGATAATGAGAGCCAGGACATCAAACAAATGAGAGCAATGTTGACAAAATCAAATCTCTATATACTATTGACTGAATACCTTTATTAATAATGTGACTAGTTTTTGGTGTCTACATTTGTGTCTTCTGCTGCGGGATAGCTCAGTGGGTAGAGAAGTCGTCTGGCAATCGGAAGGTTGTAGGATCAATCCCCAGTCCTGCATACAGCATGTCAAGGTGTCCTTGAGCAATCATTTTTTTAAAATTTTTATCCTTTAAATTTTTTTTTCCATACTGTCTGCTCCCACAACGTGGGGACTAATCGTGTTATGTAAAACCGACATATATACACAAAAGGAAAATTTGAGAAATTGTTATCGGTAAAGTGGACTTCACTCAGCTAAAACAGTCCAATACAAAAAAAATATTTCTTCACTGTAATGCAGTCTTCTACACCAGGAATTATAATAATTAAGTTATATTACGATATGACAACAGCCTAAAGCCCATGCTATATCTAGTCTCATATCACCAATATCAATATATTGCCCTAATCTTTTTCTGAAGCTTTTTTTCTTTTTTCTTTGAGAGTTAAAATCTTAATTTTCAATTTTTTTGAAAGACAGATTAGATTTTACGATACTGTTTCAATTAACCAGCCAACAAATAACCACAGTAGGGTTCATTCGGACAAATGACAGCTGATAAAACCGGACAGTAGTCAGGAACTTGGTATTGTTTAGAAAACATATAAACAAAGAGCAAACATTATCTGTCAGACCAGAAGATCTGTTTGGTATTATTAGGACTTTTTTTTTAAAGTACCAGTTTTGACCTGTACCAGTGATTAAAAAGCTAAAATTGTTCCCTTCATGATGTTAATGTTATCCGTATCAAAGTGTAGTCAGAAATATGCTCCCAGTGTAAGAAAGTGAATCTGTTTTGTCCAACAATCACAGCTTGTAATGCTTATCAAATTTGACCAAATTAATATTTAGAAAAATTTAGAATTTCTGTGTAATGATGACAAGCGTGGGGGGAAAGTTCATGAATACTGGGATGGCATCCAGGGCTTTACCTGTGCTCCTATCCATAGGGTTGGAGGAAAGGCATCCAATGTAAAATTTCACCAAATCAGTATGTGGATTGACAAGACCATCCTGAATGTGTTGAGGCCACCATTGGTGGGTGCCCTCACCCAATACCAATGGAAACTATAAAATATAAAGTCCTGAAAAAAGGAAGGGGCGGGTGAAAGGAGAATGATCATTTCTGTTTAATGGTTATTTACCTATTGGCAAACTACCTCAGCTCCCACCCAGTATTATATGGATACTGCCTATGGCACTTGACTTTTTAGCTATTGACTACTTGCAATGTTGGTGATCAGGGAATTAAAATGTTCTTATGTTATTTTCTTGCACAGCTTGTGTTTCTTTCTGGATAAAGGTGTCAGCCAGACACTGAGATTCAAGATTTAATCAATGAATCTAGATGAAAAACTGTTTCTGTGTACCTAAGCTAGCTGTTCATCAGTCTTAGCAGGATGCTTGCTGGGAGGCGTTTGTGAATGACTTGGCCTTTGCTGTGCACTTTACCAAATTGTAGAGTCATCCACTATCCAACCAGCCAGGTAGCAATGAGTTTAAGATTGGGGTTAGTTAAAGGGAATGGATTTAGCTTGACAAATAGTCTGGGTTTGTTAAGCTGCACTATATTAACCTGGTTGGATATTCTAGCTGGTAACTCATTGTTTATCCTTTGTTATTCCTTTGTAACAGTTTCTCTCTATCTATACTTTGTTTTAATTTATCCCTTGTTGCTGTCTTCCTTTCACTCTCTCCCTCTCCTCTCCTCTATGTTTGTTCTCTGCTCTTCTGTTGTCTAGCTCCAGGCCCAGAAGGTGCGTCTGGCTCGAACCCAGGGCCCATATTACGGAGGCTCTCTACCTAATGTCAACCAGATTGGCAGAAACCCACAGGACTTCCAGGTGAATTATAAACAGTCTAACTAACCAATTAACTAGTGTAGAATACCATTTACAATCTAATTCATGCACATTCACAACAACAACAAAAAATAAAAAAAAATAAAAAAAATTAAAATTGCTCATTTGGCCATCACAATACATGTAGTGAAAACAAATTTCACAATAATTTTGACAGATACAATTCACAATCGTGTGTTGTGATAATATAATGAGCACCTCATGTCAGCTCATGATCGCCATCAGCAATTTCACCCTGTCTTTAATATCAGTGAGTTAGGGCGGCATGGCTCAGTGGGTAGAGCGGTCGCCTGGCAATCGGAAGGTTGCGGGTTCGATCCCCGATCCTGCAGAGAAGCGTGTTGACGTGTCCTTGAGCAAGACACTGTTCCCCTAACTGCTCCCCTCTGTGGATGGGGGTCAGAATTCATCCACCGTATCCCTGCGTGTCGTAAGAGGCGACTAAAGGGTTGGCGTCTGGAAGGGCATCCGGTCATAAAAACTTCGCTCCACAACAAAATTCATGGAGAGTCAATGACTTGGAGGAGACGAATCCATGGACCGGTCAACCCCCGCTAGCGGGGAAAAACGGCCGGAATACAAATCCTGTTTGTGTGTGTGTTTGTGTGTGTGTGTGTGTGTGTCTTTAATATCAGTGAGTTCATCACATGTCCTGTTCGTCACATGGGTTTTCTCAGGAAGGTGGCTGGCATCCTACTTAGTGATTGGCTTCAATCATTCATGAGGGACTTGGAGTAGAGCTGCTGCTCCTTAACATAGAAAGGAGTTAGTTGAGGTGGTTTGGGCATCTAATAAGGACGCCTCCCTAGTGAGGTGTTCCAGAC
>OMLC01103015.1:5835-17009 GCA_900302585.1 Regalecus glesne | reverse complement strand
TCAGAAGATTTCTGGTTCAATTCCCAGCCCCTGCAGAAAGCATGTCAAAGTGTTCTTGAGCAGTTAGGGGTTCAGTGTCTTGCTCAAGGACACTTTGACATGCTTTCTGCAGGGGCTGGGAATTGAACCAGAAATCTTCTGATTACTTGCCGATTACCCTGCCCCCTGAGTGTGCTGCCTCAGCATTTAGCTGTACGGTCATTATTCCCATGGCTGAATCAAAGAGGATGGGGCTCAGCTAGAAATGACCTATTTCATCTTCACATGAATGACCCTATCCATGACTGAGGCTTGGCCGACGACGCTGGAGCCTATCCAAAGAAACATAAACCCGAGTTCTCCGTGCCAAGCCTGGCAGAAGCTCCTCAGCAGCTGTCCATCAGTATTGTTAGTGTCACTACCCGAGACATACCAATTACCAGCCAATTAGGAACTGGGACAGGAACAAGGAGCAACAAGGAGCATGAAGGCAGGATTCTCACCCAGCACGCGGTTGAGCGGGTCCCTCATGTTGACGGTGTGAAGCTGGGAGGCCGACAGGGAGCTGCTCATCGAACGGTCCCCTGCAGGAGGACAGAAGACTTAGCATCAACTTCAAGCTATCGTAATAATCAATGAGTCATTCTGCAGAAATCAAAACAGAATTCTGTCATACGGCCCAATATTCTGGGGGTGTCAACATTATTTTGGTGAGTAAAGCCTTCCGATGGAAATAACTGATAAAGACGTGAGCTGAGTCACTGTGGAGTGTACACATAAATCGGGTGAGTAAGTGGAAGTTGAGCATATTTCTTCAGAATGTGTTTGGATGACCCAAAGCAGCACTGATGACCAACTGTTATGGAAGTCACACAGGCTTCCTTCCTCTTTCTCATTCTTTCTTATTAAACCAACTTTTCTTCCAATGATCCGGTCCATCGTCTTTTGCTTTCAAGGCAACTGATGTGTTGAGATAGCCTCCAATGGCACAAATTCCAGTCAGAGGGTGGAGTTAAACATTATCTCATTTAGACCCTTTTTAAAAATTATACTGCTTTTCTATTCCAGCAAACCACTTTAAAGGGCTTTACAACGTACGGATACGGATGTACATCAGATGTAACTCACATACATGTCGAAACATCTTACTGTTTTCTGAATAAATGTCCAGATGATCCAATTCTAATTATTTTAATTGTATTTTAAACGGTTTCATAGGACTAAAATGCATAAAGATCCATAATACAGAAAAAATGTAAAATTCTCCATTAGCCTCGCTACTGGTTAATAAACCCCATATCTAAACCAGATAACCTCATTCCCAAACCTCCAGTGCATCTTTGGAGGGAGGCCAGTTTCAAAAAGAGATTTCGTTCCATACTTAGGTGGCATGACTGGATTCAGTGAGAGGAGAACCTGTCTGAACTGCAGAGCTCTCATTCAGTGTGTTCTGCTATTCGTGGGGCTGCAGTAGCTCAGGAGTAGAGCACGTGCTTCAAGAAATGAAAAGCAAGCTATCACAGGTTTGATCCCATCACAGGCCATCAGGAAGGGCATCTGGTGTTAATCCAAGTCAAAGTCCACCCATACGACATGGGGACTAATTGTGACCCGTAAAAATGGACCTTTCATTCTGCGGTCAGTTTATCTAATGTCAACTCATGTCTTTTTCAATGCTCTGAAGAACGAATTATCAACAGCCCTGTCTTCCCTTTCAAACCCTTCCGTTATTCAGCCAAAACCAAAAGTGCCATCTTTTTTACCATCACACCATTTTCATCAAATAGGAAAAGGCTGACAGGCTGGTGAAAGTTGTTCTCAAAATAGTGCAAGCTATTCTGCCACTGGCTAGGAAATTCTCCCTTCCACTCAAGTCGGAATGACCCTGATTGCTCAAGCAGAGCAAAGCGAAATAGTGAGCAGAAAGTGAAAATAATCACAATTAGCCTTAAAAGGGAGGCTTACCATGTCTGGATTGGCATAGAATAAAAGGAAACAGCCACAGAGAAACCCCCCGCTGTGACGCCAGAAAACAAGCATCTTTTATGGTGTGGGGGAGGACACAGATTCAGATGGAGGTTTAGGGATTAGAGCCGGATGCCCTTCCACCCTGCGGTGGGTTCAAACCAGCAGCTTCCCAAAGCGCACGCTCCACCGCTGAGCTACCAATACAATCCTGTTGTCAAACTCTCAAACATCAATGGCAGAAAGGTGAGGCAGAACACAAGTTTGAGCCTGAACACGGAGAAGATGAGGAGGTATTGAGGGCACATTATAAACTTTTCAGATTTACATGCAAGGCTTGTCTCAGCTTTTTTGACTTCATCCTCATAAATTTGACTGAGTGCCTGCAAGAACCAACTTGCTGGGGAAGCGACTTAAGACTCCAGGAATTTCCTCAGTCTGGAGAGCTTTAAGCAACTAGCTGAACAGACTCTCAAAGGGGTCAAAATCTTAACACAAACGCACACGTGGAGACACACAACTGACAGATCAAATCAGCAGGTGGACATGTGACTCAGATGTACATATAAAGCATACTGTACGGAGGATGACTACCTGAAGTAGCCTGATATGGATGTTGGCATTGGTTGTAATTTCGAGCCTCCTGTTTTCTCTTAAGGACATAAACAAGTATCTCATAACCCCTCGTCACATAGCTGCTGGTGAGAGAACAGTGGTGTGCGCACTGACCTGGGCTAGAGAGGGTCACCGGCTCGTCCTCATTGGAACTGAGCAGGCGCATCAGTTTGGAGGGCTGCGTGTCATCCAGGGGGAAGAGACTGCTGTAGTCCTGTGGAAAACCCTAATGTGATTAGCATTACAATACCCACAATGCCTCACGCTTGGTATTGATAAGAAACACACTTATTGGCACAAGTGAGGATTTTACATTTTGCTACTGATCCAATTGTCCAGAAAGCCGACTCAGCATGCTTGCTTTTCTCCAGTGATGCCCTGTTTCAGTCACACACTACTGTTTGTTCCAGCCTTGGAGCTGCCCCAGTAAAATCAGTCTTTACAGTATTTGCAATAGACAACTTCACTGGGACAGGTGGGTGCGTTGTGGCTTGCTTAGGGGCACCTCAATTTTAAAATTCACACTGAGGACCCTCTCCCCTGTCCTGAAATGGCAAAAAAGTTATCCGGTAATAAACAAACTCGGTCATTGTTTTGGCTCCAATGTTGAGTCTGTGTAAATGTCTGCAGAGACGCTGCCTTCTGCCTGCCTTTCTTGTTTTCTGAATATTCAGTACTTGAGGTGTTTTGCTGCTCTGCGTGGAAGACTTGCTGTGACTCGTGCTGTGACTTTGATGTGTGTGTGTGTGTCAGTCACCTCAATATCTTCTTTCTGTCTCTTGCGTTGCCGAGCTGAAGCCTGGCCTTTGTGATGAGACGAGTAGGAGCTGAGCGCACACCAAACACACAACCTACGGGGGGTTCACCAGGAGAACAATCAAACCCCAACAGTCTCAGCAGTAGTTCTGCTCTATGAGATGCTGCTAACTGTTGTCACTTTTATTTCTTCTGTAATGCTGTTTTTCACATTTTTGCTGCTCTATTATCTTTCTCCATTACCCACAATGCACTGGCCTACAGCAGGGAAAGTAGTGAAAGAACCAAAGCTCATAGACCTCTATTGTACACACCACACAACATTATATTTTACATGGCATTCCGTTTTGTTCTATTTATGTGTTTTTAAGTTTATGGAGCATTTTCTTTTTCTTTGTTAAATTACTGTCATTATTATTTTGCTTTATTAAACATTCTGTTGTCTTTTGACTATTGCTGAAACTATTATATTGGTTTTGAACTACTAAGTTTTGGCTAAAATCGGAGATGAAAGTGTTAAGATCAGTCCCCTCACTGGAGCTGGACAGGGACTTAGATGGAGGTTGGGGGGGATTAAGGCTAGATACTCTTCCTGATGCCATGGGTTGGGTTTGAACTCGCTGCCTCTGGCTTGTCAGTTTCTGAAGTGTGCACTCTACCACTGAGCTTTGGGTAAGATCCATCTTTCCTTTTTTTTCTTGCCAAATATTGACCAATCAAAATAACAACAAAACAAAAACACTGAACAGCATTCAAGACAGCTCTTGAATGCTGTTCAGTGTTCACGGGAAGGAAAGGTTTGTCACATGATCTGCATTAGAACATCAGATGTTCTGCAGTTAATGAGTATGTGACTTTTTTGATTTAATAATAATAATAATAATAAATGTTCCCTCATCAGTCCCACAAGGGGAAATTTACAATTCTCTGTATTTCAACCCATCCTATTGTATAGGAGCAGGGGGTAGCCACCATGTGGCGCTCAGGGAGAAATTAGAGCTTCAGTGTTGTGCTCAAGGACAACTCAAAAGGCTTTCAGCAGGACCAATGATTGAACCTGTAATGTTCTGATTGCCAGATGACCACTCTACCCACTGAACTATGCTTCTTTGCTTATTCACTGGCTGTACCAGTGGATTGGTGGTGTGAGATTGTTAGGTAACCAAAAAGACTGCTTGTGCTAGTTGTATTTAGAGACACAGACAGACAAGACAGACAGACAGACTGAGAGAGAGAGAGAGTTCTGTTTAATCCTTACTTAGCCAGAGCATTGCCAGGTGGATCCATCAGGCTGTGCCAGTGGGCCGGATCAGTCAGCAGGTTGGGCAGGATGGTGCCCAGCAGGGTGAGGGTGATCTGCTGGGTGTCCAGGCAGAAGATGCTGTACAGGAGCTCCACCACCCGGTTGGCCCACTCTTGTCGTGTCTCCTTCAGCAGCTCCTGATAAAGGACATACCTTGCTCGTTTATTTGGATCCCGATGAGCTACTACAACGATCGAAACTAACCCACAACATATAAGTACCATCCACAACAAATCACATATACCTTTGACCCAAATCCAGATCACCAGATCATCACCAGACCTTACCTTGACGAGGTTATTGGTGAACCAGAAGACTCCTCCCATGTGCAGCAGGCTCTCAAACAGGTGCAGAGCACGGCTGTCCACCCAGCCCTTGCGTAGCACTACCTGGAACTGCTTGCTAAGGCCCTGGTGGATGGGTTCCTTGGAAGGTAGCAGGTTGCGGTATGGGATAGGTTCCTGACCCTCCATCGGGGCCCGCAGGACCTGACCCGTCTGCTGGAAGACGTCTGCGCACATGCGTTCCAGAATGGAGCTCATGATCACCACCCTGGTGAAATAAGGCAGAAACAGGCAGGTCACATGTACAAGTGACAAGGGTCAGGGCTAAATTAAGGCATGGTTGTCACCTCACTCAGTCTACACTGCAGCAAGGAGCATCACAAGTGTCTGAGCCAACTTCCAACAGACAGAAAAACCTCAGCTCAATTGTGACAGAGAGGAACTAAATGTTTAAACGTCTCAGTACATGCTCAATAATCCGGGTATGGGAATCACAAAGCGCTGAACCAGTTCATATGGATATGTTTACAGGGACTCAAATTTAGTTCAGGAGATGGGCCGGTTGTCTAGTAACTGGAGATTGGTGGTTTGATCCTCAGTACCTGCAGAGAACATGTCGAGGTGTCCTTGACCCTTAACCCTCCAGAGAGCTTAAACCCCCCCGGAACAAAGCCTCTGAGAGAATGCATCTACGTGTGTTTGTTGTGTATTTTCCTGTGCTTACCGCTCGTTGTAGAACTGCAGAGTGTTCTCTCCATAAATTGGGGTGACCAGCTGTCTGATCATGGTCTGGGGCTTCTCCCGTTCATCCCTCCCCAGCATCCTGACGTGGGCCACCAACCACGCCACTGCACAGATGGCCATGCTGCACACTTTCCCCTTGATGTTGTCTGTGATTTTCTGTGCTCGGGAGAAGAGAATAAGAGAAATATCCACCATCATTTTGGATGGAAATACATTGGAGGATCTGGCCCTGGCCGTACAGTCAGGAGAGTTATCGACTCTATGGTGAGCTTTGGTTAGCAAGGCTTGGCTTGTGCATTAGTTTGGAGGAAAGGAGAATCTGGGGGGAGGCTTTTGGTTGACAAGACATCAGGAAGGCCTCTTTATCCATATTTGCTTTTGCAACCACTACATCTATATGTGTATATGTACATCTATATGGGGCGGCATGGCTCAGTGGGTAGGGCAGTCATCTGGCATTTGGAAGGTTGCAGGTTTGATCCCAGCACCTCCAGAAAAGCATGTCGAAGTGTCCTTGAGCAAGACATTCCCCCAATTGCTCTGCCATGTGATTGACTGGTGACCCTTCAAGGGATTGCATCCCTGCCTTTTGCCCAATGAGAACTGAGACAGGTTCCAGTTCCCCTGCAATCCAACTTCGGATAAGCAGTTGACAATGAATGGATGGATGGATGGTTGGATGGATGGATGGATGTACATCTATGTGTGTGTGCTTGAGAAGAAGGAGAGCATAGAGATTTGACATCCGTGTACCTTCAGTATTCCATTGACGGATGAAAAAGGACCATTTATCAGAGTGCTAGAGTTGTCATAAAACTGGTTCTCTATCTAACAAACCACTCACGGTGCTCCAGAAAGCTCCTCACAGAACGAGACCTTTCTTCAGTGTCTTAAGGCTTGTTCTAAGAAAAACCAGGGCGCCATGTTGGCTCAGTGGTAAAGCCCGCGGTGTGAGAACTGATGACTCAGATGTTGCGGATTTGAACCGGCACCCGGCAACAGGTCTTAATCCCCCATACTGGATCTAAGTCCATTCCCACAGCGTGGTGACTAATTGTGACATGTCAAACGGACCTCTTTTGTATGTGAATAAAGTATTTTTCTCCAATCTGGTGTTATGGTTGACGTGTTTCACGAGAGTAAGCCACCAAGTCAAGTTCCTCCCTTGTGGAATAATAAATGACCCCATGTCTAGCTACTAGGAGGTCATGTGGATATGAGGGATAATGCACACTCAGAAAGATGAGGGGAGGAAAAGAGGAAGGAAGTGATGGAAAGATGACAGCAGAAATGTAAACTCTTACAACAGTATCACTCTGTGAATGGAATGGGGAAGTTATTCAAGTTATGGACTAAATATATAGCAGAGGGATGTCACCTCTGTTGCAAACTGTCGAATGTTCCAACTTCTCGCTTTCCACAGATTACACCATGTTTACTTGGGGAAAAAACAGCGTGTTGAGGCAGTGGCTGGAGTTTTTGCCAAGAGGAATCTCTACTATCAATCCATCCATCATCTACAGTAGCTTCAGAATCTATTCAGACCTCCTCACTCACTGTGTTATAGGTTTGATTTTAAATGGGTAAATCCATCAATTTACACTCAGGGACCTATAATAATGGAATGAAAGCATGTTTTTTGAATTTTTGGAAATTTTTCCAAAATCAAAAACTTAAGTCTCTCATATTTACTTCAGCATTCAGACCCTTTCATATGACCCAGAATTTACAATTGGAATAAACAGTTTTTGTTAGAGGACAATTTTATCCAAGGTGACCCACATCTGAGAGGTGATACAACACAATTGAGGCTGCAGGCAGGAGATAACTAAAGTGAGTGCCATGAAATTGAGCTCGAGTCTGATAGGCCACAGGGGCCAACAGGCAGTGCACAGAGTGCCTTGAAGCAGATGCTTTTTCTTCAGTCCATCAAGTGTAGAAGTGAGACTGCTTGAATTTTGTGTCCTTACAGATTGAGAGGGACTCTGCAGCCTAACCAGTTTGGTAACTCGGGAGTGAAGTGTTCATTCTTCATAAGGAGAGCAATACAGAGCAAGAGTCAGGAGAGAGAAGGGGGAACATACCTGTACAGCTTCTGCAGAGAGCACACCATTCTCCCAGGCATTCAGGACTTCCAAGATGGCTGCTGGCGTGCTCAGGCAGATCTCATGCCATTTCATCTGACTGGCTTATGGCAAAACAAGTCAACTATCAGTTTGGCATTGATAAGCAAATATACCATGCCATAAATGAACAGGAACACAAGGGGAGAGGGTATAGGAATCAAATAAACAACAGATTGTTGTATTGTTATTCTATGTTGAACACACCGAGAGCCACAGCATTGGAGTCAAATTCCATGTTAATTTAAACCTACAAGGCAATAAACTGGATTCTGAAACATGTTAACTAGAGCAGTGCTGGGTTTGTTCCACATCCTGAAATGGACCATATAGGTAAAGTCATGTAAAGACATCTACATAAACAGGCTTTTCTGGCATTCTGATTTCAAATAAGTGTACCCGAAAATCAACAGAGGTGAACCCCGTCGCTTTGAATAAATACATATTTTGATTTGTTTGCATCAGATATATGCCAGATAGCAGTTGACATGCTCACATCTTCATCCTGGAAGTTGCTCTACATTTGTTCTCTTGTTCATGCTTGCTACTCTGAACATCTCACTGAAATACAGAGTTAATCAAGTGACGTCTATTCCATCTGTTGTGCAAATGCAGCCACGAACACAACGCTACCAATTTGTTCAGAACACTGCATCATGCACCTGGAACCTTCTTTCCCCTCCTGCTCTTTTAAGCATTTGACATGACCTCCATCCCCTGCCTCCCATCAGCCTGAGCCCAGTTGGCAGCTCGATATTGATTATTGCATCTATTGCCCTACGCTTAAGCTTATACTCAGCACTCATTAATTTTTCCCTCTCATCACCGAGCCAGCTCGAGCAGCAACCCTGGGTTCATGGCTACTGTCTTTCTGAGGGAGGTTGGCGACAGGTTCAAGGCAAGGGAGAGGAAATGGTGCCAGTGCAGGAAAGAAAATCTGATAAGGTATCAGTCTCTCCTATCCTCTTTTTGTACACACACACGTTTGCTCAAACCTGCCTGCTATGAGCTCACATGGAAGTCAGTAGCAGGATTAAAACACTGCACTGAAGCCGACACTTGGCTGATGCTTGGATTCAAAGAGGCTTCCAGATAAAGGAAAGGGTACCAACTCACAACCCTACCCCGTTCGTTTTTTTCCCTTCATTTTACAACACACTTAATATATTTGTGCTTTAGTCCCACAATTGTCTACCACTCACACTAGTTTCATCTCTGAAGAGCTGTTGAGCAGGGCCACCAGGCTCTCCACTTTGCCCGACTCAGGCCTGAAGCAAGGGTGATCTGGGTTCAGGGTCTTCCCCTCCTCTGGCATGCAGGTCTGCAACCACGTCTCGAAGAACGGGGTCTCGCCTGAGGGGCTGGGCTCTGACAGAATCACCTGCAAAGAAACAAAAGACAACCAGTTAAATCTTTGGGAAGGATTAACGTTAAAGAGCCAATAAAAATCCCAGTGGGGGTCATGAGACTGTAATCTGTCCAACTATCATATCTTATTCTGCGTGCAAAGACGCCTCAGAGAAGAAGGGCAGCTTGTTCTTTGTCTCTGGATTGTGGGAAGAGAGAAGACAGCATGCTTCTCTCCTGACATCTATTGGCCTTGCATGGAAAGAGCAGCTCCGACTGCACTGGAAGCACACAACAACATACAACTTGTACATCCACATCTGGTAAGTAAGCATTACAAAAGAGAACACACTCGCATATATTCACAATGATCTTTCAAGAAATTAGATTACTGAGGCTCCAAACATTAACTGTCCGATCGCAGCTTTAAAGAGTGATCCAAGGGAGGTATGTATTTTAGATGCAATGTAGCAGATTCATGAAGCAACGATGGTAACAAAGGGATGAATCCTGCAATGCAGTGATTATCATGAAACTGCCAACACATGTTGGCACTGCAGCTGAGCACTGCTCCCACACAACAGGATGGGTTAAATGCTGAGAACAAATTTTGCTTTATATACAAAGACAAATAAAGTTTCTTCTTCTTTTTCTACAACATGGCTTCCTCAACACTGATAACTGCAATTGCTCACTGTCTTTTACCATTGTACACTGCTGTGTCATGTCTCAACTATACAGTCACTGTAGATGAGTTTCCGAAATGGACCATCCACTTCGTGGACCGGACCTTCATTTTGAAATATGTCTCGGTGAGAGGCAGGCCAGTGCTAATCCTAGTGGATTCCTAAGATCAACTGATGGGATTGGTTTGCCTCATGAGGCAAACAAAAAGAAAACGTAGCAGGAGTGCACCAACCTCAGAGCCGTAAGTCTGCACAACATGGCACAGCATGAGGAAGGAGATGTCAAAGAGTAGGGCTCGCACGGATGCAGACTTGGCTGAGGGGAGAATGAAGTCAAACAAATAGATGTAAAGCCCTGTTAATGTCGCCCTCAAAAAATTCCAAACGTCAAGTATGAAACAGAAAATCCCCACATTGGAAACCATCACTCTGCTGTCTCTACTCACATCCTTCTCCGCTGATGTGCTTGGGAAACTCATTCAGTCTAGAAGAGCAAAGGAAGAGACAGCTGTAAAACTTCATGTTAAAAGAACAGCAAAAATGACTATTGAGCCAAGATAGCTATAAAATAAAGCTCAGAGGGTTCACAGTTATCACAGTCTTGTCTCTAGACCTTTTTAAATGAGTTGTTTGAGAGTAACTCTTCTGAGGAACAGCTAGAAATATAAAGACTGAGAGGAACTGGGGACAAACGGAAAATTTGCCATGCCATACTGACCCCATCTGCACCTGCACTTTCCAGGACTTACTTGATGAACTTCCGGGCAAATGATTTGAGTTTCCCAGTGGCAGCAGCTGCCGCCAGCAGAAGATCCAAGCTCTTGCCAGATAACATGTGGCCAAGGACTCCGAGGAGTCCCTCCGGGGACTTTGAGTGGTCCGCATCTACTGTCTGAGGTGAAAAGAAATAGGAAGATGTACAGTACATCAAGCTTTCTGAAGTTTTTTGTTCCTTAAAACCATTAATTTAGCATAATCTGTACCATTTAGAATAAAAAAGGCACTGAGGATGCACAAGCCAAGTGGATTCTTATTGCTGGTCCCAAGCCCAGAAAAATGGGAAGTCAAACACAGATGCTTCCAAAAGCCACCTTGTGACCCTTCAGCACCAAAAGCACTTTTCTTTTGACCGGAGTTATTCTTGTTTTATGGCTGTTTTACTGCAGTCACTATGGTCACAATAACGGTTTTCAGAGTTATTATGGTTTAGATCCAGCTGAGGATGCTCTACCTTGAGGATGTTAGTGACAGTGGGCTCTGCTCTAAGGATAAGACCAGGGTTAGGCTGGATGGTGGCGTTTTCTGCTGTCTTCTGTCTTGGGATGTACTCCCTGTCCTCAGCCCTGAAGAAAATGTCCACCAGGGGGGAGGG
>OMLC01103014.1:0-11631 GCA_900302585.1 Regalecus glesne | reverse complement strand
ATACACACATGAGTACGGATTCTGCTGTTGTTTCAGAACCGTACTGTGGCCACTCCTAGCCATGGGGTATGGGACATGAGGGGGAAGCAGTTCCACACAGGAGTGGAAATTAAGATGTGGGCCATTGCTTGCTTCGCCACACAGAGGCAGTGTCGGGAAGAAATTCTCAAGTGAGAGCCCCTCCGTTTCCTCTCTATTACATCTATATTACTATTCCTCTCCTGAGATTCAAAATGGATGTGGATGCTAGATCTAATTCTCGATGATAATGATAAAGCCCATTATCCATCTACACATTTTCTCATCTAAAGTAAGGTGCTGATATGTGGTAACCATCTTTTTATTAAAGTTTTAAAAGTCGTTTTTGTCACGTGACATTTCTTTCTTTCAACTGGTAAGGCTTAGTGGCTACATCAGTTCTTTTCAGAAAAACTTCATGAGGTTAGCAAGCATTGAAACCAACTTTAAGAAAAAAAATGGTTCTCCTTGACAAGTCTTTGGCTTGTAAAAAAAAGAAACCCATTCAATGGTGTGGTTATTCATTTGTTAGAAATAAATATAATTCTTCACATGGTCTCTCTTTCCTTCTTTCCTTTGCCCTAACATAGGGGGTTTACAGATCAGCTGCGTAAAATCTCCAAGGATGCTGGGATGCCCATCCAGGGTCAGCCGTGTTTCTGTAAATATGCCCAGGGTGCTGACAGTGTGGAACCCATGTTCAGACATCTGAAGAACACCTACTCTGGCCTGCAGCTCATCATTGTCATCTTGCCGGGGAAGACTCCTGTATATGGTTAGAAAACTGCTAAAGAATTGTGTAATTATTGAAGCTGGTTTAAGATAGGATAAGTTAAGCCAGTCCAGGAAAATGGTTCAATCCTGATTGAACTATTTTGACCTCTTTGACTACCTGGATTATTGAGCCTGAAAAGATGTTTTTCTCCTGAGCTATTGTTGCTCCAAGTGCTCTTTTTCTTATCTTCACTCATGGAAACATTAAACATGAATGCTTGTTATTTTCCCTACACATATTGAATAAACTACTTTAACTCTTAATGTGCTACATCTCAGAAGTGTTCATCTAATTTTCTTAAACACTTCTACAGTATCTCCTGAAGTCAAGAACATGCTGCTGATATTGGGTTTTGGGTCAGTGTTAAGATACAAGTGCCTTTCAAAATCTTCAGAGAGTGATTTATGTTTGGAACTCTGTGATGTCGTTTCAATGTCCACGGCCTTTTGACAGTCCACTAACGTTCACCCGTGATTTCCTTTTTCTGGTGGTATGGCTCATAGCGGAAGTGAAGCGGGTGGGAGATACCCTCCTAGGTATGGCCACCCAGTGTGTCCAGGTGAAGAATGTGGTAAAGACATCTCCTCAGACCCTCTCCAATCTTTGCCTCAAGATCAATGTCAAGCTGGGAGGCATCAACAACATCCTAGTGCCTCACCAACGGTAAGTCCCATCAGCCTTGCCACTTCCTCATGCTTCTAATAAGGGTTCTGACAAGGCTCATTGCCTTGACATTCATACCTACATTTTTGTTGGATTATTCTTATAATTACTAAACTCTCACAAATCAGAATAATTAGATATCGCATATTATTTGCTCAGATCAATACCAATAAGTTTGACTCTTCACTACAGAACATAAAAGTGGGAGGACAAAATGTCAATTACAATTAAAGGGAGCACCGTGGTAGGTTGTAAAGCAGGGCTTTGAGTATAATTCCTTGCTGTGTTTTCTGGACATCCTCTCCCATAGACCATCAGTGTTCCAGCAGCCTGTTATCTTCCTTGGAGCAGACGTCACACACCCGCCTGCAGGGGATGGAAAAAAGCCCTCTATTGCAGCAGTGAGTGCTACAGGGTCCATTCTCTACTTTATATGCTGGAACTTGAATATGTCCATGTGTGGATTTGGAACTTTACCTCAGTCAGTAGAGTGAGAGTTTTGTCTTTCTAATAAGTCTCAACTCCCTATTTTTCTCTTCTATTTTATCTATACCCCAATGTCTCACCCTCTGTTGCTGCTTTCTTTGAAAACTCTCTGTCTTTCTGTCTCTCTCTCTCTCTATCTTCAATTGCTTACTCTTGCACCTCACCTTCTTTCTCCCATGTTCGCCCAGGTGGTCGGTAGCATGGACGCCCACCCCAGCAGGTATTGTGCTACAGTGCGGGTCCAGAGGCCCAGGCAGGAGGTCATCCAGGACCTGGCTTCTATGGTGCGGGAGCTCCTGATCCAGTTCTACAAGTCTACCCGCTATAAGCCCACCAGGATCATCTTCTACAGGGATGGAGTATCGGAAGGCCAGTTCAGACAGGTCAGTTCCACTACCCCTACATTTCATGCTAACTAAACCAGTGTGAAACTACAAGCTAAAAATGAACCAATTTGTTGAATTTGATTGAAGCTGCTTCAGAATCCTGTGTGTCCTCTGATAAAGACGCTAATGAGTTAAACATGGACTCATTAAACCACGGGGGCTCAATACGTCAATCTTGATCCACCAGTCGATCACAAAGGTAGTGTGGGTAGATCGCATGGGATTAAATCATTTTGACTTGGTCATTCTATAGCTCGCATGCTAATAAAGTGTGAGCACCCCTGCATTAAACTGTGATGGCAGGGGTTTAGAACCATGCTACCATCAATCTACCTGGCAAATATCTGCTCTGTTAAACAAGCTATGGATGTGTAAATCTTTATACAGTGTATGCTAGCCATTTTTTAAGAAGGCTAGCAACCTAACAAGGGTTCCAACTTGACCACGTTACAGGTTGTCTCTTTGCCATCAAGGAGGAGAAAATGGGCCCATCAAAGCCCAAACTAGCAGGCCAAAGAACAGCTTCTGCCCCAGAGCTGTAGCCTTGATCACTGCCCAACCTCCCATAGGTGTTGGTTACTGTGGTCTTTGCCATGCACAAGTGCTTTTTATATATGATGAGAGGTCCATTTTCACATGTCACAATTAGTCCCCACATTGTGGGGCTGGACACTTAGGTCACACTTAGTCTCTATGTTGTGGGCTTGGACAGGACCTAGATGGAGCATAGGGGATTAAGGCTAGATCCCTTCCTGATGCCCCATAGTGGGATTGAACTTGCAACACCTGGCTTGTCCTTTCCAGATGTGTGCTCTACCATTGAGCTACTGCGGTCCTTATACGCTAAAGATTAAATTGATGGATCTCAATATTTCTGGTGATATTTTTAGAAGCTCATTTTATAATCTGATTTGGTTGTATGCAACTTTGATGAATAAGGGCCAATATCTTTGAACATGAAATACATGTAATACCATAGGGGCTGCAGTGGCTCAGTGGTAGAATGTGCGCTTTGGTAACTAATGAGCTAGAGGGAGTCTGTTTGAACCCACCACAGTGTCTGGCCTAAATCACCCAAGCCCCTTCTAAGTCTGTGTCCATCTCCACAACGTGGGATCTAATTGTGACATAAAATTGACCTCTCTCACAATGACAACTGGATGTGAAATTAAAATGCTTATGCATCTATGTACTGTGGCTTTTATAATATTAGTTTTGTCACCTTGTCAATATGATGTTGAAATGGTTACAACATATACACTATATGGAAGTCCATTCATCCATCCATCCATCGTCAACTGCTTATCTGATGTCAGGTCCAAGTAATGAACCCTAAGTTTTACTTTCCCTTACAACATCAACTAGCTCTGACTGGGGGATCTCAAGGTGTTCTCAGACCAGTGTGGAGATAAAATCCCTCCACCTGGTCCTCGGTCTACCCCGTGGTCTCCTCCTAGCTGGAGGTGCCTGGAAAACCTAATTTCGGAGGCGACCAGGTGGCATCCTTATTAGATACCTGAACCACCTCAACTGGCCTCTTTCTGCTTTGAGGAGCAGCGGCTCTTCTCTGAGTCTCTCACAGATGTCTGAACTTCTCACCCTGTCTCTAAGGGAGACACCAGATACTCTCCTGAGAAAACCCATTTCAGCTGCTTGTCGCTTCGTGATCTCGATCTTTAGGTCATTACCCAACTTGAATGGCCATAGGTGAGAGTAGGAACAAACATTGACTGGTAGATTGAGAGCTTTGCCTTCTGGCTCAGCTCTCTTTTGGTAAAGATAGTTTGGTAAAGTGAGCGCAATACGCTCCAGCAGGTCCAATTTTCCGAAGTTATATGGAAGTTTTAGTTATAAATTGTTGGTGTATATGGAATTCACATCTACTTAGTATAAAAGCATGATTTGTATTATAAAAGCATATACTGTAACAATTCAAGATAAGATAAGATATTCCTTTATTAGTCCCACTGGGGGAAATTGCGGTGTAACAGCAGCCAGTGTAGAGCACAGTAACAGAGACATCACATCCAGGAAACAACATGTAGTATAGACAACATTAAACAGGGTAGGGTAGGAAATATGTACATTATATACAGTATGGACAGATAGATAGATTCCATTCATTATAAGTTATCCAGTATGTTGTAGTTGGTTATTGCTGTACATGTTTTGGGGTGGTTCTATTGTGGGAGATGTGCTGATTAAAGAGCCATCAACTAATGAAATAAATTATTGTCCCGTGCAGTGTTGCCCTTAAGTATTTAACTGTTATATGACTTTTTAAAGCACTATTTTGTGGTCTACTTCAGGTGCTGTATTATGAGCTGCTGGCCATCCGTGAGGCGTGTATCAGCCTGGAGAAGGAATATCAGCCAGGCATTACCTACATTGTAGTACAGAAACGCCACCACACACGCCTCTTCTGTGCCGACCGCAACGAGAGGGTGAGTCCCACCATGCCACTCATGCTGTTTAACATACTGTTTAACAGTTTTCTGATAAACTTCCTTTTTATGGAAAAACTGTGTTGTGTTACTCCATTTATCCATGTCTCACGCACTTACTTGAAATGACCATCTTTAGTTGGCTCCTTAATCACTTTTCTTGTTGATGTGCCGGCCCACTTTCCCAACCCCTGTAATTATATTCGATTAAAGCATTAAGATCTAATACAAAGTGAGACCTAGGAGTGACACTTGGGGCCCTGGTAGTAGTACTTTTTTTACAACAGCCTCATTTGTGTTGAAGGCCCTTACATACAGAGAGATAATGAGTACTTTAGGGCATTAGGTTTTTAATTGGTTGATTGGGAAGCAGTGTATGATTTCACATTCAGGGCCTGTCCATTGAGCATAGTTCACTATTTGAAGAGGGGTAAAGGCTCATAGTTAATGATTTATTGTTGTACTGCCTTCATTTAATAAAGCCCCAAAACAGGTACATATCTCTCCTGGTCTGGGATTATGCTCATTTTTCCTTGCATTTCATTTTACTTCTTGCAGCTGAAAAGTCAACTCTGAATTTTAATATGGAATTTTCCGGCAGGTTGGACGCAGCGGAAACATTCCTGCTGGCACCACTGTGGACACAGACATCACACACCCTTATGAATTTGACTTTTACCTCTGCAGTCATGCTGGAATACAGGTTGGATTATACACCATCTGCTCAGCCCTGCCCTGCTGTCTGCAAGGCAGCTCCACAACACACCTCGGCTCCACTGAAATCTAATTAAAAGGCTTGTGGAGACTGTAGGCATAGTGTTATCGTGGAACTGTGCATTTTTTGTTGATTAATGGAGCCACTTGATCTTAAAAAAAACAGTGCATACATGAAGAAGCAGAGGCTAAAAATAAATATGATTTATCTAAAAAAAGAATTAGATATGTCATAGTCATTTTTCAGTTGTTAAGAGCCTTAGAAAGTAGTCCTTTTTCTTGTGGAAAAACAGTACAGACTACATATTGAGGTCAAGTCTGTTGGCTTCATTGTGAGGATTTCTTTATTTCTAAATTTCCAAAGAAACCAAGCATGTTCTATTAATCCCTTCTCCCAGGGGACCAGCCGCCCCTCTCACTATCATGTCCTGTGGGACGACAACTGCTTTACCGCAGACGAATTCCAGCTGCTCACATACCAGCTGTGCCACACCTATGTGCGCTGCACCCGCTCAGTCTCCATACCGGCTCCAGCCTACTATGCCCACCTGGTGGCCTTTCGCGCCCGCTACCATCTGGTGGACAAAGAACATGACAGGTGAGGGCAAGAGAGAGTAACCTTAGAAAAATTGTGGCTTTGTTTCAACTCTAAATACACCCGTGTCTTTCGCTTTGAGAGGCGCTGATTGTTTTACTTGGGGTGGGTTTTACTTTTGTAAAGAAGGAGGGCAATTTGCCCGCTTATCATCCCTCTTATTTTCTGCTCAGCAGCTCGTGATTGATTATTCTCTCCTCTTTTCTCATTTCTCCTCTATTGTTCACAGTGCTGAGGGTAGCCATGTGTCTGGTCAGAGTAACGGTCGGGACCCCCAGGCGCTGGCCAAAGCCGTTCAGATACACCATGACACCCTGAGGACCATGTACTTCGCCTAAGTCACACTTTTCCTCCTCATCCATCACTATGCCTAACACACACACACGCACACATTTTCATAAACCCAACCACGCATGCCTGACCTGCCAGTCCAGGAGCCCTTGAAGGTGTGAGAGCCATGGCACCACACATGCTCACCTCACAGCCCCCAGTTAATCCGGACCTGACACTGTGCAGAGGGAGGCGGGGAGGAGGGAGGGGAAGGAGCCACACCCCTCCCTCATCCCCAAACACAGACATACACACTGGACAGAGGATGCAAGCACTGCTTTAAAAACATGGAAGAAACTCAGCACTATTATGCAATGTTAAACCAGCCAACAATTTTTACGTTCCCCCTCTTCCCACCTGCCGACATTGCTCCTGAAGTTAAGAGAGCTCCTCCCTGGATTCCACCTATTGGCCCCTTTGCCATCATGTCTCTTAAAGTACCTCAAATAGCACTTTGTCAGTTTTACTGGAGTTTTTTTTAATTTTATTTTAATTTTTGTTATAACCTGGTCATTGAAGAGAGGAGGATGAGAAGGAGGGTTGAAATTCTGGGAGGGATAAGATACTGATTAGAATTTAGGGCAGTGTATCAGTTGTGTGGAGCACTACAAGTATTCACACCTGCCGCTCTGTTTTGTTTCTTGTGCCCAATCTCTCTTAGCTAACGGTGTCATCATTAGTCTTTAGTGTCGACCTTATGCATGCACAACAGCCTTTTGTTTTGAGCCCAGGGTAATCTTAAGGCCAAAGTGTTTAGATATGCCCTATAAGGTGAAAACAAGGGATTACATTCGTATGGTATGATTTTACACAAGTTTTTATTTACTCTAGGCAGTCAACTGACATGAAATTGTGGCACAGATCATTTTGGTTGATAATATCACTCTCACTAGTAGTCTTTTATGAATTTTTTACAACACTGTTATTTTCTGTTAATTCTGCTTCCACCTCATGTTGAGGTTTTTAGTATTTTTTTCTTTTTTCTTCTTCTTTTTTAAAACATTTTCTCAAGTCAGCCATCATGCGGATTGGCGGTTTCCACAGTCTTGGTTCTCACTACATGTCTTTATTTCGCACTCTCCTTTCTCTATTTTGAGACTGAGGATAAATCTTGAGTAAAATGCAGATCATGTTGATAATTTTTGTCTAGTGCAATAATTAGTTAACAGTGGGAAGATTGTATTAGGCGTGGGTTGCAACAATAGAAAGTAAAAAGAACCGTAGCACATTTCATTTAAGAAAAATGCATGCTCTGGATGAGGAAAGATGCATGGCACTTTAATGAAAATGATTGGGGAATATATTGCTGTTGGTGGGCAAAAACCTTGTATCTCTATCTTTGCTTTATACATATATATTTATGTGCGTGTGTATACACATACACACACACACACACACACACACACACACACACACAATTACCCTACGGTAAATGGCTTTTGGGAAAAAATGCCCACTTCAAATAACATTGTGTGGTTTTAAAAAACATTCTGGTCATCAAATGAAATTCAGGACTGTTTTTCTTGATCTTTGACAAGTTGAGAGATCCAAGGTTTTCCCTCAGCAGTAGCAATTATGAAGTATATCTAACATAATGGGGTTGTATTCAAGTGCCTGGTAGAAGTGAAGGGTTTATGGTCAGGAGCTATGTGACTGAATTATTGAGATCCCTTTTCATAGGGGAACAAATGATTAAAGTTCATGTTCTGATAAATGGGCCTGTCGGATGGTCAAAGCAAGCTTCACCTAATGCCTCATATTCTCAAAAACTCTTGCATGGAAGGTTAACTAAGTGTCTAGATGTCTCGATATATCTCATTTGAATCATCCCAAGATAAAGCGCAAGTACACACATGCACACACAAATATTTAAATAACCACCTATACTACTTTATTTAGTAGCAGTATTCTATCAGAGCAGATTAAGCTTTTGCTTAATCTTCATTACATGTGGATCCAGCTGCTATATTGTGTTCGTATTTAAAGGGCCAGGCTCGTGGACGTAGATTAATCATGGTCATAAGCTAAGCTATTTCTTTTGATGGATGTTTCTATCAAAAGGAACTTGTTAGTCCAGCGTTAGACTTACTCCATGTCCATGCAACCAAGCCAAAGTGATTAAGGATTGAGCCAGGTGGATGACTTTTACGTTTTCACCAGGAGAAGCCTAGAGGCACCTGAGAGCTTACTATCAAAGTGAATGTGAAAGGGAGCTTGTACACATATGTGGTCACCACTTAACTCCAGTGTGCCCCTTCGATCTAAAGTGTCATCCACAGTTTTTAAGGGTTGAAGAAGATAATCTGCACTAATGAAAGCTTCTGTCAGACTGAACATTTGCTTGGTGCTATTCTCTCTGAATTAGTGTTAATATCTCTAGGTATCTGTGTGGTAGAGTGGGGACCCTAGACAAATCTAGATAGAAATGGTTAACCTCAAGTATTGAGGTATATGAGAAGGTTCCCCTGGTTTTTACTGGTGAAGACAAACTTGTGTTTTGGAGTTTGCTTTGTACTTACTGGCTGTAAGTGAATCTGTAAACGGTACAGTAATGAAATGTTCTCTATTAAAGACCACCATGTGAGTGGACAGTAAGGTCTAAAAGAATGGTTTCGCATCCCTTTGCTGTCGCATTGGACTGCCTTTCTGAGGCTGGCCTCCCAATGTTGGAAGTCGATGGATTTGAGCCTTCATGATTTTCACTAGTGTCCAAAAGCCTTTTTAAAAGCCAGATGGAAAGTATATTTGTACATTTTAAATTATGTGATGCACACCACTTATTTTTGCTAACCGAAAAGTTCTAAAAAATGTAGTCTAGATATTAATCTTAGTAATAATTGTATCATGATAAGTAATGGTTAAGAGAAATAATAACAAAGTTTTATTATTGCAATAGACTGTTGACTTGTTCCTGTGTCACTGTATAATGTATAAAGTATCTCTATGTACAGTGGTGTGGGGTTATACAGTAGTGATGTTTGTCTGGACTGTTATACTGTTATTGCTAGGGATGTGGACTTGCCTCCTCTTGCTTTGATTTTTTTGAGAGGGGAAAAGATGGTGAGCTTTTAAATGCTGATTTCTCTCCTATTTGAAGATATCCAAACAGTTGGTGGCTTTTATTACAGGAGATAATATTGGAATCTTTGAAATCTGGAAATGCTTTGTCACAAGGCTTCCCATGAAGTGATAATTTACAGAATAATAGAAGAGTCGCATGGAGCAGAATATGATGCTGTTGAATATTTCCTTGATCTGGTGCTGATACTGGTTATCAACAAAGAGTGAAAAGGCAAAGTGTGGTGGTTTTGGAGATGAAGGTAATCTTTTCAGTGATGCATTTGATCAGAGCATAATGTAACCTTGTCAGGTATTTTAACTATTGTGCTTAAAGGCCCAGGCAGGGATAACTTTAGTGAGCAGCCTGTGTTGCTTTCTTCACCTTTCCTTACTTGAGCCACTTCTGTGCTCGGATATACAAAGAGGAGGCTTCTCAGTAAATCTACATTGTGACAAAGCCTGTAATCTGGTAGTCGCAACCTTCCCCTTTGACTTTTGTCTGTTTGCTTCTCTGCACCAGAGGACTACATTCAGTGGCCAGTAGATTCTCATCTTATCCCCCTGGGAGAAAGAGGAAAGCCTGGGATTTAAAGAGTGATGTTGAGTTTGGTCAGAGAGAGGATATCCAGTAAATTCTGTTGTTGATGAAGGCTCTGTGTGATTTGATGACGAACCAAGGCCGTAGATAGCTCTGTGTATGATGCTGGTTAGTTTGTACGTTGGAGAATTCGGTCTATCGAGGGTTTTTGTCATGTTTAGAGTTGGATGCCTTTTCAAACGACTCTGCTGTGTCGTCTGCATATGAAGACATTTGTGTTTAAGCCAGACTTTTGGGTGCAAATTAACTTGTGTTTATAAAGTAGATGTGATTGTATAGTCTACAATCTTGCTGCCACATTGTCAGGTGTGCTTTGCAAGTGAAGAACTCATCTGATGTGAGCAAGACCATTTGTGGGTCTGAAAAAAAGTGTACAGAGTACGTTCAGAAGAATATCATGGCATTCTGGTTCACATTGTAGGGAAACCTCTTGTTGTCAGCTCTAAAATGGCTAGTTAGTATTTAACAAAGGGTACCATAAGTGCCATGCTCCTTGCTAGCTTTATCTCAATGAGACATGCTATCAGTGCTAACAAGCCATTTTATGGGTGCTGAAAGACAAATGTGTTAACTTTTCCCTGAAGTGTGTCAAAGTTTGGAGAAGCTAAATTTCAAAAGGTAAAGGCCTCTTATTTTTAAACTAAAATAAAGGTGTATTCCATTTCAAATATTAAATAGATATCCCAGATTTTGGCTGTTATCTATTTGGGGCGGAAAGAAGCAACAAAGTGAAAAAGTCCACAGAAAGTGCCTTTCCTCTTGATGGTGCTGTAAAATGAAAGACAAAACGTAAAAAATCAAAAGAAGTAGAACCTCCTTTTTCAAGAACTCCGCAGTGCAGAGACTGCTGTATCTTAACGCATTCTCACTGTATTATTTTTTAAATGGAGATTCAGAATTGTGTTCCTGTACATTAAGACTCAAAAGCCTACATAGAAATTGAATGCCAAGTATATGGTTGTGGTTGAGTTTTTGCTTAACGGTGCATTTTAAGAGTGTTGGACCAATGGCATCGCTGGTACAGTAAAACGTGCATTGGGCAGAGTTGACACTTTTGCGTGTTGTGACACAGCCCGGCCCACGAATGTCAAACATAGCACAGCACTTTATAGACTGCCACTCTCATTCAGACACGTATAGCCAAGAGGTATTTGACCTCTGACCCTACAGCCATCTCTTCCTCCTACACAGAATAGGAGAGGATGGGAGACTGGATGTGAGCGAGGAGCCGAAGGAATGGCATTACCAAACAAAGCAGTCGGTCGATATAAAGAGTGCCTCATGCTCTTGTGACTTCACCGTAGGCTCATTTGAGTCAGCCTGTTGTTGGGCAGTCGTTTTTCCACCACTGGACACTTTATAGAGACTAGGGCTGGGTTTTGAGTGAAACAATACTTTTCAATTTCTTATCAGGATTTGCTATCAACAATTTAATGCATCTGATGGTTTCAGGAGGTAATCGTAAATTTCAAAATGGCAAATTCTCACAGAAGAAATACTTTTCTCATTTAAGGGCATTGTTACCACAGAAATTATAATGTGCAGGGTCTAGTTGTATTTGA
>OMLC01103013.1:3553-15942 GCA_900302585.1 Regalecus glesne | reverse complement strand
AGGGGAAATTTGGATTTCTCTGCATTTTTGACCCAACCTATTGTATAGGAGCAGTGAGCTGCCAACATATGGCGCTCGGGGAGCAGTTAGGGGTTAAGTGTCTTGCTCAAGGACACCTCGACATGCTGTATGCAGGACCGGGGATCGAACCTGTAACCTTCCGATTGCTAGACGACCGCTCTACCCACTGAGCTATGCCGCCCCTAATTCAATTTGTGGTCTCAGCTTTTTGAAGAGCTTTTAATAGGCCAAGACACATATTAGCTGTGTATTTTCTAAGTTGCACTCCTTTTGACCTGTCTGACCTTAATAGCTTTGCTGATCTGATGTTCACTCGCACCCTTGATAAGCATTCAGGAGATAATCAACTGCTCTTATTCAGCTGTAGAATTTTTTGTGGAACCAAAGTAAAAACAAAGTTCGGATCTTAAAGACAGTGATTTACTGGTCATTTAGGACCCCTCTTTCCAAATGAACAGGGTTTTTCTTCTACTCCATTACTGTATATCTTCTTCAGGTACAAAGCCTACCACAGGTGAGACAGACTATCCTAAATAACTTTTACTGCTTAAATAGCTTCCTTGTGTTCCATTTTTCTCTCAATGTAGATCACATCTCTGAAATAACTTGGAGCCTACCTTTTGAGGGTTTTGCCAGTCCCATACCATTAACCTAAAACATAGAGTACCTGCTGTTAATTGTTTCCATAAGGACATGTGGCCATGTAAGAAAATAAATACTTTAAAGGGCTTTCAAAAGAAACCATGACATTATTTTTTTTGGCAGTGTCCCTCCCCTGACAATGTACCACAAGTTTCTTCCACTGGCCTGACAGATGGACTTGTTTTAGATATGTTAAACATTTTCTCTCAGCTGGCATACTGCTTGAGGCAATAGCATAGACATTTGTTCTTGGGATCCCATGTGAAGATTCCACACATTGTCAACTGTCTGTTTCAAACAAGAGAAGGCCTTGCTGGCAAACTCAATGAACCATAGTTCACTCTGATGTCCTCCACTTTCTGTTCTCTATGTGGGATTAGAAGAATGACCTCTCGTTTTTATCTTGATCCATTGGATGGCAGCAGCTACTATAGACGTATATACATAGGTGGCACTTTGGTCATTGGATGGTACATCAATTTCACTGCCATATTGATCTAGGCAAGATCGGCATGGAAACGAATCCAAGTAAACAGGAGCTGTGGTTTTTTTTCGATAAAACGCACTACAATGTTTATATTTCTCAACCAGTTTCAGTGAGTCGTTTTATATTCAAGGGTTTATGATTTATATAGAGTACAAAAAAGTTCTGTCTGCAGTTACTCGGGGGTCACATGCCCCCCCCCATCTAAATGGGGTAGGGGGATGAGGTTGGGATCAGGACTGGACCTGAATATTCAACTACTTAGATCTTCATATGATGGGTAGGTATTTGGTTTTCAAGTTTGAGATTCAGATATTCCTTTTTTCCTATCCTAAATGTAGGTTATCAGTAAAGGTGAAATTCAAAATGTCAGCACATCCTTGCAGTATATTTATACTTTTTAATTGCACTTTTAAAATGTGGAAATTTAGTATACTGTTTCAGTTTGGGCCGCTGACATCCCTCTAACACAAAGGAGTGAATGTCGTGCTTCAGTTCACATTGGCCATTAAAGAGAAGACAAAATACTGAAGACCCCTGCAGTGTGAGAACACTTTAAATTGAGCAATGACAAGGCGGCGTGCCATATGTGTGTTTTCTTGTATCCTTTGTTTGACTCTTGTTAGGTTCAAGTTGTAAAACATTACAGACTCGGGCTAATAAGAAGTCTCTTTTTATGTATCAAGATTAGTCCCCACGCTAATAGCTGACTGAATTGGAAACTGAAGTTGATCCCTGGAAGCTGCACTGGCTGCCCAATTTTCCTAGTGTATAGGATGGGTTAAATACAGAAGCAAATTTAATTTCAATGTGTAAGAGTACTGAGAAATGAATACAACATTCTAAATAAATATTAGACACTACAACCACTACTACTACTACTACTTTTGGCTTCTCCCGTTAGGGGCTGTCACAGCAAATCATTCATCTCCGTCTCTTCCTGTCAACTGCATCTTCATCTTTCACACCAGATACCTGCATGTACTCCCTCACCACATCCATAAACCTCTTCTTTGGTCTTCTTCTTTTCCTCTTACCCAGCAGCTCCATATTCAGCATCCTTCTCCCAATATACCCAGCATCTTTCATCTGCATATGTCCAAACCATCTCAATATTGCCTCTCTGGCTTTGTCTCTAAACCTTTCAACCTGAGCTGTCTCTCTAATATTCTCTTTCCTAATACTGTCCTTCTTTGTCACACCTCCCGCTCCATCTCCTGTCTTTGTCTGTGCTACTGTCTCCAAACTATACAACATAGCTAGCCACACTACCACCTTTTAAACCTTTCCTTTCACTCTTGCTGGTAACTTTCTGTCACAAATCACTCTTGACAGTCTTCTCCACCTATTCCACACTGCCTGCACTCTTTTCTTCACCTCTCCGCTGCACTCCTCGGTACTTTGGACATTTGACCCCAATTATTTAAACTCGTACTGTTTCCTCCTTGCAACCTCACCATTCCGCTGCGAACCCTCTCATTCACACACATGTATTCCATCTTTCTCTGCTGACTTTCATTCCTCTTCTCTCCTGTACATGCCTCCACCTCTCCAGACTTAACTTGACCTGCTCTCTACTCTCACTGCAGATCACAATGTCATCTGCAAACATTATAGTCCCCGGAGACTCCTTCCTGATCTCATCTGTCAATCTGTCCATCACCATTGCAAACAAGAAAGGACTCGGAGCTTATTCTTGTTGTAACCCCATCTCTACCTTTAACCCATCCATCATTCCTACCGTCCACCTCACCACCGTCACACTGCCCTCATACATATCCTGCACCACTCTGACACACTCCACTGCCACTCCTGACCTCCTCATACAGCACCACACCTCTCTTGGCACCCTGTCAAATGCGTTCTCTAAGTCCACAATGATACAATGTAACTCCATCTGACCTTTTCAATATTTCTTAATCAACATCCTCAAAACATTGTATCTGTGGTGCTCTTTTGTGTTATGAAACCATACTGCTCCTCACTAATACTCGCCTCACCTCTCCTCTTAGCTTGGCTTCCACTACTCATGCCCATAGCTTCATGCTGTGACTGATCAACGTCATACCTCTGTAGCTCCTACAGCTCTGCACGTCTCCCTTATTTGTGGAAATTGTAACCAGCATGCTTTTTTTCTCTGCTACTCAAGCATCCTCTCACTTTGCAAGATTGTGTTAAACAATCTAGTTTAAAACTCCACTGCCATCCCTCCTAAACACCTCCATGCCTCCACAGGTATGTCGTCTGGGCCAACCGCATTTCCACTCTTCATCCTCTTCATAGTTGTCCTCAGTTCACCCTTGCTAGTCCACTGCACTTCCTGATTTACTATCTCCACATCATCCAGCTTTCTCATTTCCCATTCCCTCATTCATTTTCTTCAGCCCCTCCAAAGTACTCTTTTCAATTTACTTTCATCATTTATCAGCACATTTCAATCTCTAACCTTTATTGCCCCAACCTGTTGCACATCCTTCCCAGTTCAGTCCCTCTGCCTAGCCAATCTGTACAAGTCATTTTCTCCTTCCTCGGTCTCCAACCTCTCATACAACTTACCATATGCTTTTTCCTTTTCCTTCACCACCTCTATCTTCACCTCACACTGCTTCTCCTTGTACATCTGTCTACTTTGTTCATCTCTCTCGCTATCCCACTTCAACTTTGCCAAGCTCTTCCTCCGTGTACTCTGCTGTACTTTCTCATTCCACCACCAGGTCTCCTTGTCTTTCTTCCTCTGTCCAGTTGACATCCCACAACCTTGCAGCCTCCAATCCCATTCAGATTGTGCTTTCTCTGGAAGATAGTCCACTCCAATCACCACTCTCTCCTCCTCGGGTACATCCTCCATCACACCTCAACCAGCTCACTCCCGAAATCTTCTTTCTCTTACATATTGCACCCAACTTGAGGGGCTTATGCAATGATAACATTCATCATTACACCTTTGGTTTCCAGCTATATACTCATCACTCTGTCTGAAACTTTCTTCACCTCCAACACACCCTTGATATACTCTTCCTTCGGCATTTTCCCTACTGCTCTTCTCTTCCTATCAAATATCTGTCTGTGTGTGTGTGTGTGTGTGTGTGTGTGTGTGTGTGTGTGTGTTTCACAGCCCTCTGTCAGGCCTTGTCTTGGATTCAGACCCTTTTATGAGCATTTATTTAGCTCTATAATTTATCCAGGATAAAATTGTCACACGCTTTTATTTCACAAAAAGTGTATAGATAGGATCTTGGTCAACTGAACCCCTCAGGATTACAAACGTGGATGAATTACACATGAAGCATGCATAAAGCACACCAAACCTTTTAGAAAATGTTTTTATTGATACAAACAACGTGAGGACTAATCGTGAGACGCAAGAATGGACCTCATTAATACAAACAACAATACAAACATCAGAGTCTAGAACCCCTGAATCCTTAGAAATGAATGGCTTTATTTAAACCAAAAGAGATATGGTAAATATGAGGCATTCACTGTAAAGGGCTTTGAGTGGTCTTCAGACTAGAAAAGCACCATAAAAGAACAAGTCCATTTACCATTTATTGCAGTGATCCGTTGTCCATCTCAGCCGAGAAAGGAGAAATGTCTGGCTGAGAGCTTCCCGAGTCATGGTAGATCATATCATATCACTATGATTTGTAGCAAATGAAAATGGTAATTGAACTGTGCCTAGATGGATTTGATCTCTAAGACATTCCTGTGTCTATTTTCCCGGCACTGTCTTAACTAAAATTACATGGAGTCGAGCACTGGACTCATTTGACTCCGTTGGTCAGACCTGCACCACTTACTTGAGTCCAAAGCAAGAAAACTGTGATGAGACCAAAGGTAGATTTTTAATAACTGAAAGTAACTTGGAGCCGGAGGAAGTCTGAAATGCCATAGAAATAGATATGAAGAAAGTAATTTCTCAACCAAGCGAAGTATCAATCGCCCTCTTTGCTGATACATACAGGACGCGTTGAATTTGATTATATGCAGACTGAACGATAGCTGAGATGCTTGCACACATTGCATTATGTGAGAAATTGATGTCAGATCGAATTAACAGAGCTGTGGCATGCAGGGATGATAATATTCATGTAGCGATTTGCAAGTCTAAAAAACACTCAATTCACTTTACATCATACGTTCAACATTTGCAATATTAACTCATATGTCACTTTACAGTTTTCCATTTGTCCATCTATCCATCGTCAACCGCTTATCCGGTGTCAGGTAGCGGATGTAGCTGATTTCAAGTAGGAAATTCAAGCTTTCCTTTCCCTTATAACATCAACCAGCTCTGACTGGGGAATCTCAAGGTGATTCCAGACCAGTTTGGAGGTATAATCTCTCCACCTGGTCCTCTGTCTAATCCGTAGCCTCGTCACATCTCGATGTGCCTGGAAAACATCATTTGGGAGGTGACCAGGTGGCATCCTTACTAGATGCCTGAGCCACCTCAACTGTTTCCTTCTATTCCATTTGTATCACAAAACAAATTATTAATCAGTTCATCGGGCAACACCATTTATTGAAAAAAACAGTTTATCCCTCATACAGGTGACGTCCTCAGTCTAAGCTGACTGTAAGCATACCCACCCTTATAATCAATACAATGGCACCATTTCTGAAACCAATGGTGGCTTCATATGCATATTGGGCATTGACTGGAATTTCCATGGTAATATGTACTATTCATATAGGATTGGAAAATAGTTAACACTGTATTGTAAGATGACAATGATGATGATATTATTATTATTATTATTAATAATGATAATAACAGGAGGCGGCATTTCTCAGTGTGTAGAGTGGTTCTCTGGCAATTGGAAGGGTGCCGGTTCGAGCCCCATACCTGCAGTGAAGCATGTCAAAGTGTCCTTAAGCAAGACACTGTCCCCCCAAATCTCTGCCCTGTGATGGACTGGTGACCCTTAAAGGGTGTATTCCTGCCTTTCGCCCAGTGAGAACTGAGATAGGCCCCAGTTCCCCTGCAACCTGACTTTGGATAAGCAGTTGACAATTGATGGATGGATGAATGATAATAATAATCTTTATAGGGATAGTATATGTTAATAAACATTTGGAATGTCCCAAGTAATTGGGGGGTTCATTGTCTTGCTAAAGAACTCTTTGACACACGTTCTGCAGGAACCAGGGATCAAATCTTACAATTTACAGACAACCATCCTACCCAGGGCTATGCTGCCCGACAGATATAAATGGTAAATGGACTTGTTCTCATATAGTGCTTGTCTAGTCTAACGACCACACAAAGTGCTTTACAATAAATACCTTACATTTACCGAACTATGTGGCAGGGATACGAACCCACAGCGCCTGACTCCCAGGTGTGAGCTCTACCCATTGAGCCACCGCATGTACTCTTGGGCGCTCCTCTTGATTTTAGGATGGTCGTTCTCTCTTCTTATTGATGGCCTCTCTGACTCACTTTTCAAACCAGCATTCTTCCCTATCAAGGATGTGTACATCCCAGAGGTAGCATAGCTCAGGGCATATAGTGGTTGTCTAGTAATCGGAAGATTGGTGGTTTGATCTCCGTTTAATTCCAAAAGCATTTTTTAGTCCCCTTGAGCAAGACACAGAACCCCCTAATTGATTGAGACAACTGATGAAAAGTAGCATGGTGGCTAAATCTGAGATATTTACATTCTAAATTTTACAAATAAATTCTGTCCCTATAAAGGACATTATAATTGTTATCATCCTCATCCTTTAAAGAATGGCTACTGATCTGTAGATTGGTCGAGACTTTGGCATCCTGGCCTGATGCATTAAGTCTTCTGTGTAGTAATTTATTTTTGGCCACTGTCTATTTGGCCAATTTAAAAGTCACAGCAATCTTCTCAGCACTTAACAATGTACACTATACTGTTCTGTGTACACCCAAGGATGGCACAACTCAGAAGACCTAATGCATCTGGCCAGGACTCGGCAGTCAACACCTGTCTGCAGACCAGTGGCCACCCTTTCAAAGATGAGGTTACTCACATTCTTGAATGGGAGTAACGCGCATTTGAATGGGGAGAAGGAATGGGGAGAAGCAAGAAGCAATCTATGTGAGGAGGAAATGACCATGGCTAAGAGTATATCTTTCACCATCTTACAATGCAGTGATTGCAACTCTTCCACAATCCTCTGTGAACGGGGGTGGCATAGCTCAGTGGGTAGAGCAGTTGTCTGTTGATCAGAAGGTTCCAGGTTCAATCCCTGGTCCTGCAGAAAGCATGTCGAGGTTTCCTTGAGCAAGACACTCAACCCCTAACAGCTCAGTGAGCGCCACGGGATGGCTGTTCACTACTCTTACACAATAAGATGGGTTAAATGCAGAAAATCTCAAATTTCCCTTTGTGGGACTGATAAGAAATCTTAATAAAATAAAGTTTAATTTTACAGATTGCCATGAAACTCCTCCTATCAATGGTCATTTGTTTGTATGAAACCAGTTTTGGTCTTAATGCATCTGTACTGTTTATAAGGGTGAGGATGTCTGTGGTCACCTTAGACTGAAGAGGTCACTTGTATGAGTGACGGAGAGGTTTCTTTCGAAATGTTTCTTTTCGTGGCATTGTGTCCAGATTAACTGATACAACTTTTTTTAGTTGCAGTCACAGCATTGTAAGATGATGACAGATCTGCCTTATCCCCCCAGTTCTGGTATAATCATTCCATCTTCACATAGATGCCCTCTATGATTCCCCATTCAAACTGTTAGGGTGGGGATGCCTGCAGTCATTTGAGACAAAATAATTCTTAGATGAATAATGAAACATTCTGTCCAGATTCATCTTTCTGTGATTTGAAACCAAATTTATAAGGAATTTGAGTTTAGTATCACAAATAATCTGTCCACAAACAATCTCAGAATATCAAAGAGGAATTGGAATTTTAGTGGAGCTCAGGTTGCTTCCTAGGTAAAACGAGGTTTCCATGAAAGTTTATGGAAAGGGAATAGTCCATTTCTGGTGTCTGGAGGCTGGCTTCTACGATCCATCAGATAAAGGCTGTCCATCAAACCTGGCAGCAGCAGTATTGTAAAACAGACATAAGGTCAAATATCTGTGAGGTGTCAAATAGACAACCTTTTTCCTCTCAGTCCCTGTCCAGGCTCATGTGGGTGTAGTTATGGAGTGAAGATGTGATGACATCATTTAGGTCACCTGTGTGAAACTGGGATACCTCCTCCTAGTTTGACTGCCAGCATGTTCTTTAGATCGGGGCCAGGGATGGGCCCGGAAAAAGGCGGAAAATTGGCGACCACAAGGAGGGCTTGTGAGGCATCCCAACATGTGGAGCAGAGATTGGAAACTGAGCTGTTGTAATTACAGGCTGTGGAATAGATGTGGTACCCATTAACCAAAATTGTTGAATCAACAAAAATTGCTCAAGGTTTCTTTTGCCATAGTGGTGTCCAAAAAATGTTTCAAACTCTAAGCCCTTCCATCGCTTGCTATGTTCCAATACCTACAGCAATGATCTGGCGAAATTCTCGTCTGCCTGCGTAAATGCACCCCCCCCTTTATTTCTTCTTCCCTAAGGCTTTGAATTCAGCAGTGTCCACAACATTTGCTGAGAAGAGAGTATATATTTTAAGTAACTCGGTGATTGATTTGATATTGAATATCAATCATCGTATTTTATTCCAATCCGTTTTTTTAAAAAAGCCTCCATTTCTTAAATAGTCCATCCAGGTAACTGATAATCTTCATCTTGACCTAGAATAATAGGCATTTTCTATTTAAAATTTAGAGCAAGATACATTTGAATGTAATTCTAAATTTCAGTTAACCTTTATTCTACAATTTTGGATTGTTTCAAAACCAAACCATGTTGAATCTTAATTGATAGAGCATTGATTCCAAGTCTCCTTCAACTTTCTAATTCAGAGCTCACAGAAAAGAGTCTTAGTGTGATGGCCTATATTGTAAAGGAAAGTTGTGTTACATCGTAGCGAACAGCCCGTGATAATGTGAATGATCCAGTCTTCACTTTGAATGTGCCTCAGAATGCTAATTAAAAAAGAATCACTACAACAGTGGGATCAGACCTACTGCCAGGTTTTTCTGGATCATTAGTTAGAGAAAATAGGAGAGAGAGAGGGAAGCGGTTTGGAATTGCTCCTTGTTTAATAAAGTGCCGTGTGACTCTCCGGGTCTACCAACTTCCATATGTTGCTTTGAGCCCCAATTGGTTCTTTATCTGGGAAAAAGAACTGAGTGGCGAGGCAGGACGGTTGACTGTGGGTGTGCACAAGTGCAAATATCCACATTCAACATTACTGTAGTGCTCATCTAGGCTCACTTTTTTCCCTTCCCCATTTCAGTATTGGATGAAGAAAGGACCCACATGCTTGTAATTTAACAAATGTGACTATAACATCCTGAATCTCTCATAGTGTTGAGTCCTGGTGAAATATATAATTGTAAAATGGCTGGTTCTGTGTTTTTAACTGGGAAAAGAAAAGAGGAACTAATAATTTGACCTTCTTCTGCTCTTTGTTACTTGATACTAAGTTTACACATTTCACTAATGACCTGATAAGTACCCTAAAAGACCACCTTAGTATTGAAATCAAACATTCAAACACCCTCCCATCCTCCTTCTCGTTAATCTTTTCCTTCAAATAAAAAAACAACTACATACATGTTAGGATTAATATTCTTGTCTATGCCCTGAGCAAGGCAACAGGAAAAATTATCGGACTTGGTGTCCAGGTGCTGCAACAGCCCACTCTTCCTATATAATAGGATGTTTAATGCAGAAGAAAAAAATCATTGTAAAAAACCATTCATTGTAAAAATACAGTGAGAAAATAAAGTGGCTATTCTTTTTTTTTTCATTTCGGAATTAAATGTAACGTAATTTGGCTCAAGCACAGTATTAGAAATGTTATACTCCATCAGTGTATATTCCTCTGGGGTATCACCGAGTAACTTGGTCTGTGATCAATCCAGGCAGCTGTGCTCGAGCAGGTCCTTGTCCCGATTGTGATGGATAAGTTGATTTCTTGCGATGGTGGTGTCAGAGGAGTACCAGATTTACAGCCCCCTAGACATGACTCATGCACAGCCCTCAATGGCTTTGGTTATGAGTGTGGGAGAGAGGAAGCCTCACTCAATCAAATGCCAGTCCATAAATAAAATGGGCTGTGGCAGAGGCAGTGCATTTCTAATGAAGCAGCAGCCTCCTCTTAGGTTTTCACCCACTAACAGAAGATGAAGGGGACAGGGGAAGTCTGGAAAAGTTGGAGGAGTAAGAGTAATATTCTAATTCAGATTGATGAGAATCTAATCCACCTTAAGGTCACTCTAACATCAAAATGAAACGGAAAGCAATTTTTAGCTGATGTCAGTTAGGCTAATGTAGCCCTGTATGCATGCAGGAAACGCAGGCATTTGGTTTGGGGTAGTGTGCTATTTTTCTCTTAAAATGGTGAATGACTAACCAGTCTATCTTAGCTGGGAAGCTCACTCAAACTTCCACAAACCAGTTCATATGTGTCCAAATCTGCTAGTGCTTCTGTTAACAATAAATGATAATGTGCTGATTATCTTAGATTTAAAACTCTTAATATCAACTTCAATAAACTACACATAAACTTTTAAAAGAAATTATCCCTTCCTTTTTTACCACTGCAGCAAAGTGCTCAGTCCCCCTATTAAAATTTAGAGATCATTTTGTGTCATACTTAATGTTGGATGTAAAAAAAAAACCCTCATTATCTTAACACCCCATTCCAGTTTTGCCTGCCAAATAGACACCCACACATACATATCCACACCATTCCTCATCACTTGAAAACCTGAGTCCCCTTTTCTGTTTTTGTTGCTCCACAGGCTGCAAGGAAACGCAAGATCTCCATCCTGAAGGCCCAAGGAAAGAGCACTGAGGCCATCCGTGAGCTTAATGAGTATTTGGAGCAGTGAGTATTTAACGAGCAGGGTTTGGAACCTCTAGCTCTGCACCTCTACTAGCTTGTTTTTATCCTCAGCAGGCAGCAGCCCAGAGAAAATATTGTGTGTGTGTGTGTGTGTGTGTGTACGCGCTTGTGTGTTTGTGCGTGCGTGAGGGGGGTATCTGCCCTTTTTTTTTTTACATAGTCATGACTATGATCAAGAACCTCTCGTGGTTGCAGTGATTCAAGGGCTTTGAAAAGCATTTGTTCTCTCTACCACCGCACCCTGTCTTCACTCTCTAGCCTGCTAGACCAAAGCTGCTCCCTGCCATTTGATCCAAGTCATCTGTGCACTAACCTCCACGGATGACTTGGATCAGGCAGTGACAGTGTCAAAAAATGTGCATTCGGGTATGAGTCTTGAAAGTATATAAGAAGTCGATCTTATTTCGCAAGTCAAAATCCTTCACTGAAATCTCCACACAGGAAAACTTGAGAAACACTGGATGACCCAATAATATCTCTTTATATTTATAACATGTGTCCATTTTTATGTGTCACAATTAGTCCACACATTGCGTGGGTGGACACGGACATAAAGCTGGACTGAAACTCTTTATAGGGACAGTCACCATGATGTCACTTGACCAGGCGATAGACATGTACTCAAGTCCATGAATACTGGCATCTAGCGCTCTACCTAATCCCCCATTCATAGGATAGGGATAGCGGTTGTGTCAGGAAGGAAATCTGATGCAAATTTGGCCAGATCATCATGCGGATCGACAAGATTTGCTTCGGCGACCCCTGAAAAATGGGGAAGAAGCCAAAAGAAGATGAAGAATATAATGTCACTTGACAATATCATGTGATCCATTGGAGGCACTGGTGGGCAAAAGAACAACAAATACTATTGCAAAGTATTGAGCTGTGTGTGATACTCACTGGTTTTTCATATAGATTGGAAAACTTCCGTATTTTAAAAGACCATGACATGGTTAGCAGCTGTATTATTATTATTATTATTATTATTATTATTATTATTATTATTGGTTTTGCAAATCTTCAAGCAAAAGGCTCCAATTTAAGTTTTAAGTTGCTCCTGGAGGATGCTAAAAGAAGGAGACTTTAGCTGGCCGCCGTTAATTGCAAAAATTGCACCCCAGAATGTGATTTGAAGGTTTACAGAATTCACTTCATTACTTGGGTTTACAATTTTATCATTCAAAGATATTTCTCGATTTGAGATTTTTGGGCTATTTTGAATTTTAAATATGAAGAGTATTTAATATTCCCTTCACTGGACCCAACATAGGCGAGGCCGAAATAAGG
>OMLC01103012.1:10804-29053 GCA_900302585.1 Regalecus glesne | reverse complement strand
GTGTGCCTGCAGTCATCCCCCGGGCAGGAGAGATCATGTGCAGACGTGGGATTTCTCCTCCGGAGTGAATCAAAGCACCTTCGCCCTACATCTGTAGATGTAACAAAATACGACAAATGCGCCCCACCCCTTGACGCCAATAAAAACCTTGTATTTCAAAGGAGAGCGAGAGGGGGAAAATTATAACGGGGATTGAAAATGTCTGTGTGGCGGCCATAGAGGAATTGTTTAAACAACGTGGTGTGGGAGCATTAAGTGTCTTCATCAGTCGGTGGATATCGATTTGCACTGGGAAGGAGATATATTGTGCCTTGTGGCTTTGTAGTCTGTAATCTCTGGCTAGTTGTCTTGGGGAGAAAGGGACCGCTGCTTCTACGGTCTTGTGTCTCGCATTGTTTGGAGAGCCGTCGTTTTTAAATCCTTCTCAGCAAGGACAAGTCTGTAACTCAGACTAAATAGACATTTCTCCTTTCCGAGTTGTCCGCTACATCAACATGTTCCATCTGATGTCTTGTTCTTGCTCCTGGAATCACCCTGGGTGATCGGAGGATGTTAATATTTATGTAACACATACTTCTTGTAACTCTATATCCAAGAGCCTCATCGTATCTCTTTGGTCCATATTAAAGATCTATGGCCCATCTGGGGTGCCGCAGGGGTATGTCTTGAGCCTGCCTGTTTATCCTTGTCTTTCCAAACAAAACAAGCCCTTCTGACGGGAATGAGGGCAAATACAGGGATGATAAACACAGAAGTAGGAATCAGGGACATGTTGCAGCCAGGTCAGAGTGGGTCTGTGCAAGGGAGGTAAGAAAAGGGGGAGTCAGGCCGGTCCAAGGGGAGTAAACAAAACATAATAAGGAAGAGAGAAAATAAAAAGAGCGTGGGTCGATTTGCGGGTGAGGATTTGGGGTCAGTTTTCCCACAAAGGCTAAGAGAAGCATCAGAACACAAATCCACATTCACATTTATATACACACACACTTCCACAAACATGTGTGCAGACTGGGAATATAAATACACACACACAGACAGACACAAACACACGCCTACACACACACACACACACACCGATGTCTACAGCTGGTTCTCATTCTGTGCTGTCAAAGGGAAGCAACATCCTGCCTCAGACAGTGATAAAAGTCGGCCACAGCTAGCAAAAGTCGCTCACAGCCCCGTTATCCTGCACATCAGGGACGACCCCTTGTTATAAGACTTCATGTAAACAAGAGGATTGCTTGGAAACAATCAATTAAAGGATGCAACATCTTTAAGCTGTTACATTTGGTGTGAGGCGGACAAAAACCATTGATTACACAATCTCCGGGAAAAGAACCAGGTGTATTCTACCCATAGTGACTTGTTTAGCCTGTTTGTCAGATACTATTTTTCTATTTGCAAACCTAAAATGTCCACCTGAAATAGTGGAAATGAAGTGCCAGCAGCTGTAGACACAGACAGAAACATCAGAGACTTATTAGTATGTATGTGCCATCCAGTGTGTCCTCTCCCCTACTAGACGTTGGGGCTGAACAGCACGTAACCTGATGTAACACAGGGAAGCCAAATCTTCTTCCAAATCTTCTTCATCGTCAGGCTCACATGGAAGCTGATGATTGGATGAAGCATGAAACGGACTTTTAATGACCGAGATTGAAAGGAATCACTTGAATTTCTGGATTATTGCCCTCCCCTCCGTTGGTGGTTGGTGATATATCACTTGAACGTTCTGAAAGTTGGGAAAGTTGCTAGATCAAATAAAGAGAGCCCATATCATAAGATCAGCGATTGAAAAAAAGCCTAGCTTCCTCTTAAGATAGGTTTATAAATACTGCTCAGAATGCTGCAAGGGTGTTTAGTTTTGATCTGATACGTCAGAGCAAATATAGTTAATTTAGCATCAGCGAGACTCCAGCAGAGGTTTCAAGCCGCACTTCTTCAACCACCAAGAAGTGATACCCTGCAGGTGCAAAATAACTATCATTCCTCTAATTTTGGACATTTTTATCAATATATCATAAATAACAAAAAAACAGATTGGATTTTGATTTATGATGTCATGACGATAAGGTACCTTTAGCCCTCTGAAATCACCTCTGGCACTGTCTTTTAAGCAAGTCTGCCTGTCATCTCTAAAGGAACCAGAGAAGCATACTGAAGCAGATAATATTTTCCCCTCACATTTCTACATTTCAGAAAAATACCTTCTTTCTTGTATGGAAATCTAGACTGTACGTGTGCGAGGCTAGTTTTATGGCCATGGAGAACCAATATGTACACCTTGGGTATCCTTGGAGTCACTGAAAACAAGCCTTCGATATTTCCTTTAAGGATAAATTATATTCCCCATCAGAGCTGTTGGTTAATTACCTCGAAAATAATTTCCATAAGTAGCTTTTTATTTGTAAGATGGCAAATATTTGCTTGTTGTCTTTTAAAACAGTAGGTACTCAATGGCTGCTCACCTTCCAAAGGTTAATTTCTGATTGATTATCGCCAAATATAGATTTATTCCAACATTGGCCCTACAACCCAACTTCAAATGAGCAGTTGACAATGGATGGATCCTGGATGGATGAAGAAAAGGAGATCTATTTAGAACGATAGACATTCCAATATTTTCGAAGTATTTAAGACAACTCTACATTTTTTTTAAAAAGTGTTTTTTCCCATGCTTAATTGTGTGGGGTCTGTCTTTATTATCTTTCATAATTAGAATCAAGTTTTTCTGAGGCCCAATTTTGTGCCCACATCAAGACTAATGAATATATACAAATGCACATGGTGAAAAGTACAGCCAGTCCTGAAAGTGGATGATGCCATCATGTGTCATTAAGCACTGTGCATGAAAACATACTAATATCCTTTGCAATTAGTCTGCAATTCATCGCAGGGGATATGCAATTAATGTTTCATCCTCCTTTTCTGTCTTTTATGTTCTTTGTCTCCGTGCCAGCAGGACTAAGCTCACCTCATGTGGGGCATAAATGAAAGTTAAATGATCTCTGGGCTGCTAAAGGAAGGATAACATTAGTGAGCTGGAGAGATGGGGACAGAAATGCCTTGCTCTGATTTGGCAGAATGGAGCGCCGGGCACCATTACTGCTGTACCGGAGGATGGCATCCCTCTGAATGTTCAGCACCCTGGCTACGACCTTGTACATGACATGGAAAAGACATCAAACGAGAGCTCTGGTGAAGCTTGTTGAATGTGCTTATAGCCGACTCTCAGGCCACTATTGATTCTATAAGTGTTGCTTGTCAAGATGTGGCTTCACTCGGATCCAATTTGTGTCTGCACAGTTAATCCCTCTTCAACTTAACCAACAGTTTTGGCTGAGTGCATGTGTCCATTTCTGAGGATTTTGCTCGTCTGTGACTTCGGAAATCCTTCACTGAATTGTTGGTAAAGTCTTGGAGATGGTCTCATAGTAGAGCCAACAGTGAGCAGAAAGTCATTTGACCATCGAGCGGGAGTGTGTTTGAATCGTTCAGGATGAGCAAACTAAAATGGGCTGATGTGCAGTCAGCTCAGCAGGACGGGTGCTTATCCAGTAATCAGAGGATTGGTGGTTTGATCTCCGGTGCCTGCATAAAGCGTGCCAACGTGTCCTCGAGCAAGACACTGAAGCTCTAACTGTTCCTCAGGCACTGCAGCTGCTCACTGTACAAAAGGACGGCTCAAACCTAGAGAATGAATTTCATTGTAGGCATGTATAATGACTGATAGCTAAAGCATCTTCCTCTTTCTCCTCCTCTTCTTTATTGTATACAGCCAACTACGTAAGGCAACACCATCAATAATCAATACCGATTTCACTCGAGTTCACCACGTAGGAAGGAAACTCAAACTCTTAATTTCAGCCGTTCGCTCGAGCTGGACCATCTCGTAATCACAAGTCCTCTCGCAGACAGTGCAGTATGTAGGAATAGACGCTCTGCTATCCCTACTTCTCATTTAATTGTGCCCGAGCTCATAAGACTGATGTCTTCACCGGGCATTCACCTCTGAAAAGAACCCCTCACAAACGACAGAGCCCAGCGCTTCAGTTGGAGCACAACACCAATTACGGAGCAAAACGTACCAGCCTGGGAAACTCACTCTCATGATGTTCTGAGCGGTCCTCCTCCGTTGCCCAGGTCTATGAAACGGAAACTTCACTCCATTTTAAGTCTCAGTGACAGAGGCTGTAACACTGATTTAGGGTGAGACAAATCCCTGTTAATAAGTCCACTCTACTAACCACACACCTCCATAGGCTCTCCCCCTTCCCTTTTGTCATGGGGGGGTAGCTCAGTGGCAGAACGGAGCTTTGGGAACTGACGAGCCGGAGACAAGGGGTTCCAACCCACCGCAGGGTGTCATCCAGCCTTAATCCCCTCCGAGCTCCATCTAGGTCCGTGTCCGCCCCCACAACGTGGGAGTGGACACGGACCCAGATGGAGCTCGGACCAGGTGACGTGTAAATATAGAACGCTCACTGTGCCTCTGTCTTCAGGCTCACATGTCACTAATAAGCCACCAGAGATCCATCAATCAATGGCGTGCTTAATTCTGAGCAATGCCCATTCCCACATGGAACCCGGCCGCCGGTCCACATGTTAGCGAATCGATCTGTTGGTTGGTTCATTTGTTTGTGTGCCGAGGCACAGCGGTGTGCTCGGCCTACTCATGAAATGGGATTAGACTAAGATGTCTGCTGCTTGGCCGTTTGAAAACCATGACGCTCCGAACCCATTTCAGACGGTGTCTTAGTAATTAGATGAGGAGCGCTGCCGACTCATCCCGGTGATGTGACGTCCGGCCCGTGTTGGGGCATTTCCGTCGACTGCCTCCCCAGTGTTTATTCAGCCACGCAGATTTTCCTTCTTTTCCCTTCGACCTACGGTTCACCTCTGGGACCCATTATATTCTGCTCAAAGAGAAAAGAATCCTGGATCTTGCACCAGGCAGAATGACATCCCTTCACCCTGTACGGAGGCAAGGGAAATTAAGCTGATCTCCTATTGTTGTCCTTTATTTTTTTTCCTTTAAAGCGATCACATTTGCCTCCATCTCTGCCCCCTAGACCCTCACACATTATCATACAGTATTTGTCTCCCACATTAGCCGGGCTCACGCTAATAGAATAACTTCATCTCATCTCCGTCTTAGAGCAGTTCTTTCTTTTGTTCGGCTTCACGGTACCTTGCTAAGTCTGTCTGTTTCCCACAGGGAAGGCCTTTGAGATAACCTACGTGCGGCTAAAATTCTACACCAGTCGACCCGAGAGCTTCGCCATCTACAAACGGACCAAGGCAGGTGGTCCGTGGCTGCCTTATCAGTATTACAGTGGCTCCTGTAGGAAGACCTATGGCCGGGATCCCAAGGGTTACATTCGACCGGGGGAGGACGAGCGGACAGCCGTGTGTACAGATGAGTTCAGTGACATCTCTCCCCTGACCGGAGGCAACGTGGCTTTCTCCACCCTTGAAGGACGCCCCAGTGCCTACAACTTTGACCAGAGCCCAGTGTTGCAGGTGAGCCCCCGTGTCTATCTATGCTGCCGATCAATTCAATATCTAAAGCGAGGTAATAATCACACGATGAAGTGACGTTGGTCACATTAAATCTCAGGGGGGCCGCGGTGGCTTGGTGGAGGGGCACGCTCTCCAGGAACTGGTGAGCCAGATGCTGTGGGTTTGAACCCGGTGAGGGGAATCGGGAAGGAATATTCGCACAATGATAGTGGATAGGAACTCGCATAAATTATCTTTTTCTTTTGGCGATTCTCTGAAAACTCAGTTGGAATTGGTGATACATTTTTAGGAAAATTCAATTACATGTGGCTGTTCCCCCAATCTGTCATTCTCTGTGTCTCGGTCACTCTTCCTTTCACCTTTTCTCTCATCTCCGCCATGTTGTCCAACTCGAACATTTTCACATTTTCTTTGTGGGATGCTTTTCTCCTCATGAATGTTTATTTCCATCAACTATGAGCCAGTTTGAATGTTGACAACTCTGCAATTCCTACAGAGCGAGAAGCAACTTTCCTCAGGATCACTCGCCCTATCAAAGGAGAGGTAGTAGGAGGAGGCAGCGATAGAAGGAAGTGTTGAAGGCAAAACAGTTCTCTAGCTTGGGCTAAAGAAAGGCAATCCACTTTATTTGGTCATTGTATTCCATCCGTTGTTAGCTGCTTACCCGAAGCCAGGTCGTGGAGGTAGCAGTTCCAGAAAGGGTCCTCAGACTTCCCTTTTCGATCCCATGCCAGGGTGGAGATATAATCCCTCCACCTGGTCCTCAGTCTACCCCGTGGTCTCCTCCCAGCTGGACGTGTCTGGAACACCTCACTAGGGAGGAGACCAGGTGACCTCCTGACTAGATGCTGAACCTCCTCAATTGCCTCCCTCATGGATCAGTGAACTTCTCAACCCATCTAGAAGGGTGACGCCAGACACCATCCAGAGGAAGCCCATTATGGCTGCTTGTATTCATTATATACTCGGATAACGACACTTGGTCCTCTGCATCTAGCTCATCCTGTCATACAGGAGCAGAGAGCAGCTGCAGTGCCCAGGAAACTGTTAATGGATTCAGTGTCATGCTAAAGGACACTTGGCACACTTTCTGAAGGAGCCAGGTATCAAACCAGCAACCTTCTGACTTATAAAATACCCAATCTATCCCCTGAGCCATCACCTGAGCAGCAGTATAGGGGCTTGTTTTCTCCTTTTAACCGACATAGGAGTATCATGGCCTTTGGCAAGAGAAAGCAGAATTGAAATACACTATTGGATTAGTTTCCGTGTCACTGGTGGTTGGGTGCAATATGTGACAGGCCGGTGTCAGGATGGAGAGAAACACCAAGATTAAAGTGAGAATCTTCACACAGGAATAGATTCGGTCCCTTAGCTGGTAGTCTGAAAGCCGGGGGTCCCTCCACTACTTCCGTTTAGTTGACTCGAGAAAGAAAGAAAGAAAAGAAAGAAAGAGAAGAAAGTCAGATTTCTGGGGTTTAGCGACATCCCCGTAACCCTGGGGCAAAGGAAACCCTTTCTGAAAACTGCCCTTGCAAACCCTGGGAAAATCTATCCCTTCAATCCACATTCTATCAATTTTCACCCCATATTTCCTTCGCACTGCTACCCTTTGTTTTACTCTGCTATACTGGCCCTTGCTGGGGGGGGTGCAAGGCCCTGTACGAACTTGACTTGTGAGGCAATGCTTATTGAGGTGCATGAATTATACACACATAGCTGTTCTAGTTCTACTGTAAATAGCTATTCTATAACTCCACATGTCATCCAAGTTCAATAGATTTTTTTAAAAGTAGCTTAATTCAGCATCATCATGCACATACGCTCAGCTATGACCTTGTGCTATTGTAGTCTTTGAAAGAAAGAACAAATCAACTGTTAAATCTCTGGCTTTACCCAAGTGGTTCCCCAACTTTTTGAATCATGACCACCTAGAATAATTAGTTTGTTATTTGCACCCCTCCTAATAGCACCAGGACATTTAATTTATGACCCCCTCATGGAAACACATTGATCACTTGTAAACTGCCTCAACACTGTTCAGGGATTAATATGATAGAACACAAAAAAAATCTGCCAAACTCGCACAAAAATACCATTTTCGGCCCTTGGAGAGAGGAACTAATTTGATTTTGGCTTTAATTAAAAATCGTATTTATTGAAATATCGGAACCTCGTGTGACTACACTCCCACAAACCCAGTCGATGGAATCTGTTTGAAGGCAAACTATATCTGTAGTACAGATGACATAAGGTGAAAAACACTCCACACTCTAAAATATGATATTATGTTTTTTCCGATTATGCAGCAGAACTGCCCCCATGGGGTATGCAGTGCAAATTGTGATCCTTCACTCATGGATGATCTAAGAGGGGCACTCAGAGGGGACATTTAGTGGGACTGTTAGTCTGATGTATTAACAATATAGATTAACCTGGTTGTCCCGGTCTGCACCTGCTATTAGTCTGTTAATATCCCCACTGTCCTTCACGTTTTTCAGCAGCTAGTCCTTCACATAAAACACCCGTCAGGAGAACCACGTCCCAGGGTGCTCTTAAGAAGCCGACACCGAAAATGCATTCCTACCATTTGCACAGAAGTTGGTATTGCTGATGTATGTCTTCAGTTGACTTGAGTTACAATGAGTTGAATGCGTATGTATGGTTAAAGAATACGTGTCGAGTTCTCCAGCAGTGGCAGTTCACTGCCAACCATGTCCTGTGCTGTTTTCACAACCTACCAGGGGCCATTCAATCAACTTTGGTGCAGTTGCTGTGCCAGGTTGCCATGCAGTCGGCTAGGATGCTTTCTGGGGTGCATATGTAAAAGTGGACAAGCAGCTTTTGGGGAAGATTTGATCTCTTCAGCATTATCCTTCGTCATCACTCCAAACTAAAGTCATCGCCTCTTAAACATGGCCGTCTCCAGCTATGCCTCCTGTCTTCGTGCCAATACCGTGGTCTCTTGACCTCCAAAATGCCCAGTCTCACTACCACCTTGTAAACCTTCCGTTTAAGTCTTGCTGGTACCGTTCTGTTGACACCGTTTCTCACCCACTTCACCCTACCTGCACATTCTTATTCAATTTTCTTCTCCGCTCCCCAATATTTTCAACAGTTGACCACAAGTATTTAAACTCATCCATCTTCCTCTCCACAGGAGGTCAGGAAGAGGCATCCAACCTTAATCCCCGATGTTTCCTGCCGAGTTTATTGTTTTGTTGGCAGGAAGCCTTACAAAAGAGAAGCTACAATTTTAAGCTGAAGTATAATCCACCACTGAATGCCGATAGCCAACATAACAATAAACACAGCAGAAAATGAAATTTCACCTGGTCCAACCTTCCCTTTAGTAACATCATGGCCACGAACAAGCTTTTTTAAAAACTTTTAAATAAATGCTTCGCCCTGCAGCACTCATTAAGTGAAATATTCAACTAGAGTACCATCAAGATTAGCTACAGCTGTAAGCCAGATATCCATCAATTAATTGCAAATTTCCCCTTGTGGGACTAATAAAAGACCATCTTAACTTATCTAACATAACAGAGTCACCATGATCAAATCAGACCTCGATGCAGGCAGACATCCCTTGCTGCAAATGTCATGTCAATGAATCACGTGAAGGAAAGGGCAGAGCAGACGGGGTCATTGACACCTAGCAACAGCAGAGAGAAGGGATTCTTTTGACTTCTCTTCAATGTCTCCAATTACCTCATTTAATAGTGTATGCTTGTAAGCCGTGACTCAGCTCTAACTTAGGATAGACACCGAGTGGTACAGAGACTCGTCTTCTACCTCTGGAATCAGCCACCACTGGGACAGCGCATCAGAGTTTAGGTTCGGCTCATGGGAGAAAGGAGTGTTATAAGTGAACATTGAGCAGCGAGAGTGATAATGACTCACAGACCAACAGGTAGATATAAAAAACACAATATAAGCCGTTATAAAATGGGCACATAAAAATACAACACACATAGAAACGAATACCTCCTGAGGCGCATAAAAAAGCATTAGCTTTCAAAACAACAAGTTATCGATGAGTTCCCCTTTTTGTCTTTTGTTCCGTCCAAAGGATAGTTTATTACTAACTAAAATCTCCGGTTCTGACGTAAACTAGTCCTACCAGATCGCCAATCGCAGACAACCGTTCATTTCCATCAGACCAGCCTGGCTGGCCACGCCCACTGCGACTACCGACTGCGGCCCATGGCGACGGCGGAAGAAGAGCACTCCAGTCTCAGCCTGGAGACGTCGCTTGTGTGAGCTGCGAAACGTTTCTGAATAAACTTCTGATCCAGTTGAACCAATTCACCCTTTTTGTGATTCCCTTACCTGGATTATTGAGCATGCATCAAGACATTCAGCGACGACGGTACATCCAACGCAGACTAACCAAAAAGGTCGTCTAGCATAGCTGTTGCTCTTTCCAGAAAAACAACACAGCTCACACACACGAACTTCTGCAGCAGAATCCATCATCTGTTATCAAGCAAAATCAAAAACCCTCAGCGTATCTCATAGAACGACAGTGGACACGTCCGTCTATAAGCCCGTCCTCCGGGAAATAAACGCACCACGCTGCCGGTCGAGGTTTATCCCTTCCCGAACTTCCGGAATGCAACTCAACAAACGGAGCTCCGATTGGTTGGCGCAAAGTCTCGCGAGTCTACTGCATAAAATCCGCCTCCAGAGCCACTCCACTCTCAGTGTCATCTATTTCTTCACAAACACTTCAAAATGAATTCTTCAGCAGAGATGGAGGCATTTCACATTCACAACACAGTGCATTGTTTGTTTAAAACACCCAATCTCTTCCCCCCATGGAAGACATCAATCCAGCGACAACAATTCATCGCTTAGATACACTTCAGTTCAGTCCCATTGCTAAGGCCTAGTAACCTGGGTTACATGCCGCCATTATAAATTAGTGTTCATCTGGATGTAAGCAGTCTATTTTTCTAATTATTTGTTTTGCTCATATCAAGAGCAGCACAGCTCAGGGGTAAGGTGGTCGTCTAGTAAACGGTTCAGCGGTTCGATCCCTCGTCCCTACAGAAAGCGTGCCGTGGTGTCCTGTGCGAGACACAGAACCCATCACTGCTCTACAGCCACAACGGCTTCTAATGACTCTATATGGTAGGATTGGCTAAACGCAGAAAACAAATTTCATCCTATGTATGGGCCTTGAAAAATGAATAAAAGCTTATTCTCGTTTTGTCAGAATAGTATCATGCTCATTATTTTGACCTAATACTGTGTAGGTTAATCAATGTATTCCAAGGTGTAGTCCCGGGGATTGTAAAACCACTGCATGGTGTGTTTAAATGCAGTGTTTGGGGGTTTAGAATGCTCTCTGCAGGTGGGAAGCGCTCATTCCCATTAAATCTCTAAAGCTGTGATTACTCCTGCTGTGATCCTAATTACTCTACAGAGACACGCAATCCGAGGCATGTGTTGTTGTTTTTTTATCCTCTCAGGTTGCAGTTCTATAAAGACACATTTACAGCTATGTGAAGCCTCTTTATCTTCCGTAGTCCTGAAAAAACCTCAGCTGCCTTATATAAAAACATCTGTAAAATTACAGCATTCCTATGACCAAATTGTTTGGTATGAAATTAATTATATCCATAATGGGGGAAAAAATGGTGCAGGCACTTGTGAGCCCTGCGGGGCTTATAGCATGATTATTAAATAGCTCCAGCAGCCACACCAAGACCTGGCAGCTAATAGTCTCACTGACTGTATTTCACTGTGGTTTGGATGCCATCGATCCACTGATTATACAGCAGAGGAAGATCAATAAGAAGCAGGGGTACACAAATTGGGGGGGCAAATCTCTGCAGTCCGGCTCAAACAGGCTCCCTTTTCCCCTTCAACTCCTCTCGCTCTCTCTCTGCTGTCCTTTATGGCGACAAGATAAGAAGACCCATAATTGACCGTGATCTGTTCTCTAATTAGAAGGTAATACAGATAAAATGCACAATTTATTTCATTGCAATCCCCCATTTTATTCATCTGCTGGAAGGAGTTAGGAAATAAAATAAGCTAGGTGTGTCCTCTGAGGCCAGTCAGTGGAGCTACAAAAGAACGCTCTAGTTTCCCCGCAGTGAATCTTAAAAGTAAAAGTTATTTTGTGTATTCTTTAATCGTTTCATACCATTTGCGAGAGCAAAACGTTAGCGAGAGAGATTTTTTATAAAAACTAAATAGGCCGCTCAGTAAAAAGCAGCATGGGTGAAGGAGAGACTCAGAAAAAAACCCTTTTCCTCCATCTGAAATTGAAGTTAAAGTTCAGCTTTGTTCTCACTTGCCTTTCAGCACAATGCAATACCTGCATTCTGTTCCTCTACGCCTTAATATAAAGGACACCAAAGACCCAAGGAAGCAAGAGCCCTACAAAAACAAACAAGACAAAATGAAAACAAACCACAGACTACATAACTATGAAAACAGAATTCATACATTATGCAGACGACATAGGAAGACGATGATAACATATCAATCCAAGGTGCCTCTGGGTGCATCAGTTGTTCAGCACCTGGACTGCCTGTGGAAAGAAACCATTACAGGATGGTTGGTTTGTGATTTAATGCCCCCACATTCACACCAGAAGAGCCAGAACAGAACATGAGCACGGGGGGCTGGCGTATCCTCAGTGATGTCTTGGGCTTCGCTTTTGCAGCAAGCAGTGTAAATACCGTGATGCTGGGGTAGTCCCATGCCAGGGATGTTTGCTGCTGTGCTGTGTAGTCCTGAGGTTACCAAGCCACACTGTGATACGGCCTGTTAGGATCCTCTTGATGGCACCGTGATAAAAGCTCATAGGAGCTATCTTTACTCATAGACGAACTCTCGAAGACGCCTCTTGTGTGCTTCCTTCAGGATGCGGATGATGTTGACAGAGCACGTGAGGGTATCTGCGATGTGTCAACCACGAAACCTAAAGCCGTCCATAATTTCAACAGATGAGCCGGGAGGTCCATTGTACGTGTCATGATTGGTCGGCACGGCGAGGGGGTTGGACATGGATGCGGATGACGCCTGGGGGATTGAGGCTGGATACCCTTCCTGATGCCCCATGGTGGCCTCGTTTGATCAACGATCGGCTTAATATAATGTTTCTGTTCACAAGCACAGAACCGTAGGCCGAGATTTGATCATGTGACCTCTGCGAACTTACCGACCAGCAGAGAGAGATCAGGCTTACGTGTCATGATCAGCCCCCACATCGTGGGGGCGCTGACTTAAGAGGAAGCTAGGGGGACTAAGACCGGATGCCTTCCTCGACACCTCACAGAGGGTTGAGATCCGCAGTCTCTCGTTCATCTGTTCCTGAAACACAAAATCTACCACTAAGCTGCCACGGCCCCACAATGCCCACTGGTAGCATAAGTGGTTGAAAAAAAGTCTGTGGTCCTTGGAAACGAATGGTAAAAATGGAGGGCACAGATTAACTATTGGATGATCTGAAAAGTGGGTTCAGCAGCAATCCCAGGATTACTGCTAAAGAAAAATCCTGGCATCCTAGGATCCCTCAAGTTTTGAGATATTACTGTAAAATAGAGCCTGTGCTTCAGGTACCGAAGAGCCAGAGGCAGAGAGATCGAACACACCAGAGGGAATCAACAAGGGGATCCAGCCTTAATCCCCCGAGCTCCATCTATGTCCATGTCCACCCCACAACGTGGGGGCTGATGGTGACACGTGAAGCTGACCACTCCGCTGTAAAAACCCATCGCTTAGGGAGCAAATGTCTGTACTGAGTCAAGACAAACAGAAATGACCTGGGACGTGTTCATGGAGGAATCATGTTTAGTTTACTTATTGGCCAAGGGGAAAATAAATCTTCCGGCCGTGTGCACCTGTACTGTATAAATAGCTTTTTAGAATATGATCTCTTATGACTGAAAACACTGAGAAGAGATCAATTCAGAAATTAATATGACTTTTCAATGGGCTTTTGCATGACAGGCTTTTCAAAAGGCCAGACACCTGTGACAGGTGACAACACCCCCACCCCCCACTTTATGTTCTGAGCATCAGCAGAGTATGAAATTATTTATTTTCCTCAGTATGGCATGTCAGTGTGTCGCTTGTTCTGTATATAGCTCATACAGGGCGATGCATATTTCATAAGGCTTAAAACAAGAATTGTATCCTGTCCTTTTTATTAGCATTTTAATCCCTCTGCAGCTTTGCTGCTTCCATTTCTGTCTTGAAGAAGGTTTCCATATAGAGAATGCAATCACTTTATCTCCTGCTTTTAGACATCAACTCTCTACTTTGTAGAGGTCAGAGCAGAAACGCATTTAGAGAAGAGAGCTTGGTGTTGGATGATGAATTGTTTATGGCTGAACTAGTGCTATAGTTTCTATCTGCTGCATATCACGGGTTGTCCAATAAAATAAGTCAAAGCCATCATCCATCCATCCATCCATCCATCCATCCATCCATCCATCCATCATTGACCACTTATCCAAAGTTGGGTCATAGAGGTATCAGCTCCTGCAGGGACCCCAGTTTCTTCCTTCTCCTGGCCACATCCACCAGCTCTGACTGGGGGTCCTGAGGTGGTCCCAGGGTGGAGATATAATCCCTCCACCTGGTCCTCAGTCTACCCCGTGGCCTCCTCCCAGCTGAACGTGTCTGGAACACCTCACTAGGGAAGAGACCAGGTGACCTCCTGACTAGATGCTGAACCTCCTCCACTGGCTCCTCTCTAGGTAGAGGAGCAGAGGCTCTACTCTGAGACCCTCATGATGACTGAACTTCTCCCCCTGTCTCTGAGGGAGACTCCAGACACCGTCCTGAGATTTGGCCACGTGTATCCCTGATCCTGTATGAATCAATCATGTCATCATCATCATCATAAAATGATCCCTGATCCACTTAAAGGTGTCTGCTAATAAAACATTGGGAAATCACAAGACTGTCATCATGCAAACAGCCAAACGCTCTCTGGCAGAGGTTACATCCGTCTCGTAACATAGAATTGATGTGTTTCCTTTGAAGTGATGGCTTTCTTCAAAGGAATCTCTGTTGTCAAGTTGGTAAAGCCATCTCTTTATTTGAGATCCACATGGCGGATGAAAGTTGCGACATGAATTCAAATTCAATTTGTTCAGTCTCCCATTAAAATAGTTTGTCTGTCTCCCCTGCCACCCTTCAACCCTCTTCTCTTCTCTTCCCTCCTGCCAACCTCCCTCTCCCCTTCTGAAAACTGTGACAAATTGGAACTCCAGTACTGAATGACAATGAGAAAAAGTGGGAAAAAATACATATTGAGGGCACAGTGAACTTAAGCAATTAAATTAAAAAAGTTATTAACTTTAGAATGAGGGACACTGCCTCCTTCCCCCTCAGCGCCTCCAGCCAGAGGCCTCACAGTTCAAGGGGACACGCACATGTAGAAAGCGAGCAGGGAGAGAAGAGAGAGGGAGGAGACTGACAAGACCTACAGAGACCTGGAAGAACAAGAACAGACTCGAGAGATACGCAGGGAGGACCGTGAGGGTCACGGAGCCATGAGTAGATGTAGTGCATTTTCTAGAATAGGCCCCATGCTCATATGAGTGATTTGGATTGGCAATGCAGATGGAGATGATGGTGTTTCTCTTCTCTGGTCCCGAGTTGTGCGTGGAAGAGAGCCCATGTGGCTTTACACAGCGAGGTGTGCATGAACATACATGATTTTAGATTCAGTCATCACACTCAGGGTTTTTAGCACCAGACTGCCTCATTGCCATTCTCGATGTTTAGGCCTCTGAGCCCAATTTCCAAGGGAGACTGAATCAAAGTTAATTAAGCTTTTGCTGTGCTTTGCACTAATGATAAGTAATGGGCTGACTACTAATTAACCTTTTATAAAACTCCGTTTCAATGTGATAAGTCCTATTCAGAAATATGTCTGCTCACGCAATTAGCACTGTCCATCCAAGCATAGCTAACAACTCCAATATAGGTTAACTGTTGCAAGAGATGTAGAAGAGGAAGTATTTGTCTTTGAAATATATAATTATTAGGAAATGCTGATATTGCATTTAAAGTTAATCACTTGAGCGTTTGTCCTCAAACATCAGGGCCTAGATATCAGATATGACAGAATCACAACAATATATATTATATTTATTTAAAGGAGAGAGGTTCATCTTCACATGTCACGATGAGCGCTCACATTATGTAGAGGGACATGGGCTCAGATGGAGCTCGGGGATGGAGGCCAGAGGACCTTCCTTGAGTCCCGCAGTGGGATCAAACCAGTTACGTCTGGCTAGCCAGTTGCTGAAACACGTGCTCAACCACTGAGCTACAGCCGCCCCCACAAGACAGCTGGTTATAGATTTAATATAATTTCCATGTATTCATTGATTAATTTGTCTGCCGGTTTGGACTTTTTACTTATTTATTCATAGTAAAGTTCACACCAAATTTCTCAATACAAATGTTCTCATTTCATTACGCTTGTGAACACAAGGTTCTCCTTTTGGACATGCGTCCATGATATGCCTCTAGGTTGTTGTTTCTTAGCATTCATCCCTCCAACCTAGCTGTCAGAGAGCAAAACGAAAATATTTCAATGTTTTATGCCCACTTGACGACATGAAGAATAAAGAGCTCGACAAACCCTGTGTGAGACTAAAAGAGAGACAGATATTGTAAAGAGAAAATAGTAAATGTTGAATGGAGTGGTTCTCATATAGCGTTTTCCTAGTCTAGAGACCACTCGAACTGCTTTATGGTGAATGTCTGTCTGACAGCTACCAAGCCACCGCAGCAGGATACGTACACGCTCCACCTGACGCTCCACCCTCTGAGCCACCGCGGCTCTAGAGTCAAACAGACGTGGGAAATAAAGCAACCATGAGATACCAGCACAGGAGGACTTTAGAGAAAGTGTGTTCATGTCTGCTCAGCGATCCTGGTAAGGGAATCACAAAAGAGTCTAAACAGTCTGTCAGGATACAGAATCATGTCATCACTCTTACAAAGAGACATCTTCAGTCCGAGCTGACTGCAGGCACCTCCACCTCCTTTCTGCACGCCTGAGCTACATTCTGACCCTTTGTGACCCCTTTTTATGTAAAAATGTCAACTTCTACTAAATGTCCTCTGAGCGTCATTCTCCAAGCCGTCTCAACCCCTCTACCCCTAAATCCACCCACATGCACTAGAATAGCTGGCAACTTTCCCCACCGTATTCTCCTCAGCCTCTCTCGTGCATGTTTTTTTGGGGGGTTCAAAATTGTGCCGTGTCCAGATGGTGGTGAACCATACGAAGAACGCACATCAGCTTCTGCTGGCAGTCACCATGTGCAGAGAACTGGCCTCACCCAAACCCCATTAGCCAGCACGGAGCCATGTCAAAAAAGGGCAGAGTCGATAAGCAGAGGTCCACACAGAAGTCTGCTAGCCCACTGCACTCGACTCTGCAAGACTGCAGCTCCTGCCACGAGGAACAGGCAGCTCAATAACTCTCGTTAGATTACTGAAGCAGAGTTGTCTGAAAACCCTGAGGAGCCGTCCAGTTAGGGAGCTAAGGAGAGAGAGGGGTCTGATGGAGGGAGGGAAAAACGAGGCGAGGTAAAGAAGGTATAGCTAGAGGACATTTGAGGAGAGAAGAACACGAGAGACCACAGGACTTGAATATCGGGAGCTACCCTTGAGAAGGATAAATGCTACAGTTGGAGAGCCTAATTAACATCTGAAGACCCTCTTGTATATCTTACAAAGAGCTGTTAATTCACCATTGCTCTATGTGCCGGTGATATCAACTGTACCGCTGAGCCTCCATCACTGACTGGAAATGTCACATCATCCTCGACCACTGATCCAAACTCGAGTCGCGACGCTGCCGGGAGGCGGAGAAAGACCCTGGACAGGTTCCCCGGACATCCCAGGGCAGGCGTGGGGCATTAAGGTCCTGAAGCACGTGTTTTACCCCAGAGCTACCACAGCCTCCTGGACATATCAATTCAAGGTGGTGCGGCCGTATAGCACGGGCGTCAAAGCTGGGAATACCCGGTCGGGTCCCACTGCGGGGCATCAGGGAAAGCCCATCCAGCCTAAATTCCACATGCTTGGTAAAAGTGGGGCATATGATGACAGGCGGTGGCGGCACTAGAAAAGAGCTCTGTTGAAGTAAGTTACCTTAAAAGTTACCACATCCTCAAATTAGACAGCCGTCTTCAGATGAGTGTTAACGTGTCCGACCTAACTAACCTACGGACAAAAGTCGTGTCCACAAGCTTCACTAACACCGGCCCTGGTAGGGTCAAACCAATCAGAAACACATGTGCTGCATATTTACACCAGATGTTCTAATAAGGGGCGTTGACCTTTTGACTCACTGCCAATCTGCGTCTTGAAACAGCAAGCATCTGAAGACGCAGGTGGCCTGGACCTCCAAACCCTTTCCTTTGAAACAGGAACACGATGGTCTGCCTGGCAGAAATCCCATTACAAGAAGCCTTTTAAAAGATTAATTGGTTATGAAGTTTTACTGCAGCACTAAGGCTTTTCTAAGCTGTGATAGATCACACAAACTAGACTCCCATGGAGAGGGAATTGTAGCTCTATATTTTGCATCATATTTCACTCCGCTAATGAATCAAGTTTCTCTGGGCTCCCTTTCTGGGCAGTGTGTGATTTTCAGCTTCATTGTTTCACAGTCTGTCTGGTGTTTAGCTTCCCATTGTTACATTGCTGCAAAGAGAGGGGGTTCGTTTA
>OMLC01103010.1:12720-23622 GCA_900302585.1 Regalecus glesne | reverse complement strand
CACACACACACACACACACACACACACACACACACACACACACACACACACACACACACACACACACAGCACCAGCTGGAGCAGGGATGTTTGGGGCACTGGGAATGCCATCAGTCACTCAGTGGGTGTCGGGCTCAATTTAGCTGCTGGAGCATTGAAGGGGCCATTCTACTGCCCCTGGTGAACAGCTTCAGACTGTTCCATGTGTGCTGCCACAGCCATCTGAGGTTTCCTTCACTGAAACCTTCACTAAAAAGTCATCATGATGGTGCTGATATGAGCATCTTGATGCTCCATAAGATAAGCAAAGAAGTCCAGGGCGTTGGATCAGTGCATCCTTCATCTAAGTCACTTAATCCAGTTTCAAGCCACAGTTCTGCCATAGCCGGTGGAAAAGAACCTGGTTAGGATGGATTTAGGTGGAGGAGGCAAAGACTTGTGGACTTCTAAGATGTTGTGTTTCTGAATCCCATCTCTGAACGAAAGAGACGGCAAAGAAACGAGGAGGAACCAGTCGCTGTGGGATTAGGACTGTCTGTCGCTCAGGTGTAAGGGACGGGGCCTCGATAAGACAGCTGAAGGGAGATAAGTTTGTTTTATGTGAAATACATTTTGATAAGGACAATATCGAGGAATTTCCTCCATGTAAAGTATTTCACACTTTGGTCACTTCCATGCAGAAATGTGCCAAAGTCACATGATGATACCGAGGTTCACTTCCCGGACCTGTAAGGGAAACATCCCCATGCTTTACCACAAATACTGGAACATCTGGTACAAAACCACTGTATGTGTTCCCTTAACAAGCGTTCTTTCCTTTCTTTAGCAAAGCTGTGAGGACGTCTTCAGCCTTCACATCGTCTCCTCTGGTTGAGAATAATGGTGCTGCTCAACCTGAACGTCCAGGCCACTGTTTGTTCTGCAAGTTTCTGACAAGGCTGCAGAGAAATCCTCGTGCTGCAATTAGCTCAAAAACATCTTCTTCACAAAAGAAAGTAGTTTGAAGTCTCTCGACACCAGAGACCAAGTCTTCAGTTGCAAACGGCGAAGCTGTGAGAGGAAACTCATCCTCGAGGGTCCTTCCACATCAACCGCCTCGCTGTCATCACCTTGATGGTCCGAGTTCCTACAGGTTCCTCATCATGTGACCACAAACACGGCACATGTTCAGCATCACGGCTGAAACACAGCAGCTTCCTGACCAGCCTCTTTTCTCCTGGCCCTGGTTCTGCACTCTCTCAAGTGGTTTCTGATTCCATCTGTTGGTCTGGTTTCCAGAGCCCACTCACTGACCACTACACCAGAGAAGAACTTCTAAATGTGGGCCAGCTGGTCCACACAGAGCCTCAGACAGGAAGCCAACACGCCATCCGGCCTGGTGTCTTCCTGGTCTTCTGTGTCTGGGAGAGCTGGCACATGTCCTCAACACAGATCCTGAGTGTGGTTGGGGGTTCGATTGGGAGGGAGAGGGGCTGGCAGAGGATGCTCTTGGCTGTGATGTGACCAGGAGGGGTGAAGGGTATGAAGGAGTCCACAGCCAGCTGATGGTTCCTGCAGTTTGGGAGGTGGTCTCCTGTAGTGGGTAATGTCTTCTGTACTTCTCTGGACTGACGCTGGGTCGCTGGCAGAAAACCTGTTTTCTAGCACCTCAGTATGTATATCTCTGGCTTGTTGTGCTGGATCCCACCTCCCCTCCTGTGGGCCTCCTCTGAGGCCTGATAAAGTGACCTGAGCGCAGGCGCTGTGGGTTTCAGTGTCCGGCTGTCGGCTGGATGAGACGAATCAGGCAGCAGTCAGAGTCCCAGTGCTGCATGGGGGCGAATGATGGGCATCCTTTAACATTGTGTAACAACGATCTAAGATTGTTCTGTCCCTGGTGAGACGACTAACATGCTGTGTGTGTGTTTCAGCATTTCGAGGCTGAGGCTCCTCCATCAAAACCCCTGAGGATAATGGAAGGGGTAGTTGCACTTTGGTCATCCAGGTGTTCTAATGGCTCTTTAACACAGGCCTGAGGTGGGACAAAGACACCAGCTAGACCACCTGATGAAGACTCCCACAGTGAACAGAAGGATTTACACTCAGTGAAGAATGGCTCTGAAGTGAGGGCTGCAGGACTTCTGCAACACTGACATCCACACACCGGCCTTCATTGACCATGCAGAAACCCACACACCCCATAGCTCGGTTTTGCGGTCCGGACTGGAACTGCGGCAGGTGAAGCGTGCTGCCCTCTGTGTGCTCACATAGCCAGGTTTCAGAGAGGCACAGAGCAGCACATCTGGAAAAGTCTGAATTGTTTTCTGCTTAGGGGCAGCAGTTGGTCCATCTTGTTGAACAGAGTGGACATTGGCCAGATGGATTGGTAATTGAGTTTTAAATCCCTGCTGTCATAGTTTAACGACCGCACTGGCCCGTTTCCCCGTCAGCACCTTTGTGTTTGTCTTCATCACAGTCTGCATAGACTTACACCAGCCAACAGCCTAGTGAGACTTTTGTTCAAACGTTGACTTAAAGTCAGGAATGCCTGTTAAGTTTGTTCAGTGGACAGTTGGAGACTTAATTAAAAGCTCTTCTCTTCAATGTGATCTGTAAGTGGACACCAGAAACTAAACAAATTCACCAAAACAGAAAGAACACTGGAGAGTGCTTTACCATCATTGCCGTAACCCTCTTAAGCCTGGCACTGAGCTGCTGGACCCTTGCAGGAGGCCTGTCTGAGCAACTGTAGAGTCCTCTGAGCTTCAGCTCAGTCCCGTGCACACACAGGACCTGGACCTTGACCTCTATGACCCAAGGGCAAATGGCATTGAAGTGTCCTGAGAAGCTGAGTTACATGTTCCATGTAGCAAAGTTACTTAAAAACAAAAAGACATGAAGGGAATTGAAGTCTGTGCTTTGACAACAATACACAAAATCAAACAATATTTTCTTAAAATGCAGATATTAATTGACAATTGAAATTATGATTCACAGATTTGAAATAAATTGTAGAACTTTAACATCAACCTTATTTTTTTAATTCTTAAACTTAAACTCCTTCAACCCATTATTGTAACTTAAGCAAAACAAGGTTATGCTTTGTTCTTTTACTCATTCGTAGCCCATGTGGCCAGTGAGCAGTGCGTTTCTCGCACATAAAGCATCCCTGTTGTTCCTCCACTTTAAAACGTGACAACATAAGAGCAGACTCTGCAAATCTGCATGCAGTGACATGGTTGTGTGTCAGCGTGTAATTTTAGCTCAACATAAAAATGCATCTGCTGGCCTCTAGTGAACAATGGAATTCACAGGCTGTTGTTCTCAGCAATTGGCAGTGCCCCATTCCTTTTTTAAGCCGTTTTATGAGGTCATACGTTCTCTGAATCCTTCGCCAAATACTGACGGCTAGGAGCAGAGTCCAAGTTAGCAACATGGCTACAGGATTCTTTGCATTAATACCCTGTGGTCAACACCTGAGGACGATTTTGGCTGTTTTCCGTGACATTAGAGGAAAAGTGTTAAGCATGTTTGTTTCAGGACCTGGGTACATTTGTATGTGTGTGCACTCTAATGTCCATGCAGTGCTTCTTCACACGAGACCCACCGAGACGGACACATGCTTATGATTGTCATGACCGAGTCTAACACTCGGCGTCCGTCAAGTCACACATGCATGTGTGACTTGACGGACACAGCACACAGCACGCTCAGAGCAAAGCACAGGTGCTGGTCTCATGAGGCTAAAGGTAGCATATTAGAACGCTTTTAAATTATCACACTAAACGAGCTTAACGACTTCACATGCCAGCTTACGTGTTCTGCTGAATAAACATTCCAAGCTTTAATGTGGAGTTTGCCGCACGATCCACAGACATAGTTTTGTGAGTATGTCCTGGTCAGTTGTCAGATAAAGAGTTTGTCAGCGTCTCAGTAAGGATGAACTAGCTCATATGGACACAAAGTCTCACTGAGAGAAATGCTTCGCCACCCACACAGGAGACATCTCCATAAAACTGGTGTCTGGATGAACTTTTGTGTGATTCCCTTACCTGGACTACTGGGCATACATCAAGATGTCAGAGGTGGATGTTATTGAACAGTGCCATTCACCATTCCAACATGATTTGTGTCTCTTGGATGGGGGGGGTCCTCCCATCCAAGAGAGTGACTGGGAGAAGTGGTCCACCATGTTACCACCATGTTTAACTGTTCCAGCAGTTTTCAGGCAGCCCTGCTAGGTGTCAAGAGGTGTCTTCTTCAATGGTCAGCTGAAGTAGGACCTGAACAACATGACAGCACCTCCAAACCCAAGCAGAGACAATCGTATGGCTTCTGTTGAGAGAAACCGTACTCAATCAATCAACCAACCAGTTAATCAAGCAACCCTTACTTCATTCAGACACGTTTGTCCATATAAAAAGTAAAAAATACAACACAGCTAAAACAGGCCACTCACAATGAAAAAAGAATATACAGACATCTTTCAAGTGTTTCCAGAAACAAGAGCAGTACCTTGTTTTACTGTGTGTAGGGCCAGTGGGACCTGCAGTTGTCCATCTTGGAAGCTTGAGCAGGATCCTGAATGCATCATCGCTTGCAGCTTTTTGGATTTCTGATTCACTGCAATTACACCACCAGAAGGCAGTACAGAGGGAAGTACCGTAGGCCCTAAACATGGAGCCAGATACCATTGACAACAGGTCACCTATGACAGTAATTTGTTACCTTCAAACCCCCTTATACTGTTCTTAACATACGGGACTCTAAAATGCCAAGTATCCCTCAAAAAACATCAATAAACATGATATGAGATTAATTCAGATTTCTCAAGTTTAAAGGACCCAGTGTGTAAAAATAAAAATAATAATTGATGGGACTGATAAGGGAAATCTTTCGGCAGGACCGAAGGAGGATCGAACTTGCAACCTTTCGATCGCCAGACGACCGCTACCCTCTGGGCTATTGTCTATATATTTCAAACTGTATTGTATTTCAAGCTAGTTTTCAGTTTGTGATATTTTGGGCTCCCTTAAAAGATTAGTACATATCAGCAGTAGGCGCTGACTTGTACTCATTGAAAGCAGGTGACTCACATCACTGCCACCAGACCTCTCCATTCAGATACAAAGGACAATATGAAAACAGGTAAATTTACCATTCATTCAGTTTGTTAATTTCATTCTCCTTAACAAAAATGTGTTCTTATCCCCTAGTGGTAATACTCGGTAACTGCCTCTGGGTGTGCAGTGGATTACCGGTAGAGCGCACACCTCCAAATTGGGCATAGTATGTTTGACACCCACTCCCCCACCCGGAGGCTGTCAGAAAAAGGTAATCCGGTCTTAATCCCCTATACTTGGTAAATGTGAGGCATATGATGTAAAGTGCTGAGTAGCTGCTAGACTAGAAAAGCACGATACATAAACAGTGAATTTACCACTGGAGCATGTCAGATAGACATGTGGGATCACCAAGCATTTTACAAAAGCTAACCAAAAGCCCTACTGTGTATATCTATCTGAGAAAGCAGGCCCCTTGCCTCCACAAACGTATCACTACTATTTTCAATTGCGATAACCTGTAACAGTCTCAGAGCTGCTAGAAACCTGTCCCCCAGACTTAGGTTAGGGGTTAGGGTTAGATACTGTATGAGGAAGTCAGGAGTGGCAGTAAAAGTGTGTAAGAGTGGTGCAGGATATGTATGAGGGCAGTGCGACAGTGGTGAGGGGTGTGGTAGAAATGATGGATGGTTCAAGGTGGAGGTGGGGTCACATAAAGGATCAGCTCTGAGCCATTTCTTGTTTGCCATGGTGATGGACAAGTTGATGAAGGATATCAGGAAGGAGTCTGTGGACTATGATTATAGATGACATTAAGATCTGTGGCAAGTTTAAGGGAGCATGTTGAAGAGAGCCTGGAGAGGTGGAGGTGTGCACAGGAGGGAAGAGGAATGAGTCTTTTTTTAACTGTCTGGCAACCAAATGACACTGTCTTTTCTCTATAAGATCAGAGTTGCCCCAATATCAGCTAGACGGGCAATGATTTCCACTGGAACACATTCAAGGAGAATATTCTCTTTCAGAATGGAATTGGCTCAGTGAGGTACCTTTATAGAGGTCTGTAACACTGTCTGTACTAGGAAGACTTGACATGATTTCTTGATGATCTACAGTTATTGAATTAATTGTTATTGTTATTGGTTAATACAGCTTCACCAAGGAGTCTGGCAGGAGGTTGTGACCTTTCAGATCCACTGCCAGTGAACAGTGATGTCACCTGGATTAAGTCTGCAGGCAGAAAGAAATCCAGTGTGACTACTGATATAAAGATAAAATAGAACACAGGCGTAAGAACTATGCAATGCATACCAGCCTTTGAGCTCCACGGCTAGTGAATGATGAGTCAGTGCCAGACAGCTGTTGACCTTACTAAAAGCATAAAGGCCCATAAGTATACAAATTAACTAATTAAGAAGCTTTATTTACGTATTATTGTAAATACAATCAACAAAATCTGTTCTCTACATTTAACCCATCCTACTGTATAGGAGCAGCGAGAAGCCATGGCGTCCAGGGAGCAGTAAGGGGCGCACACACACACACTACTTGGAATCAAATTCTCATAGGCTGAAATTACCTTCGCAGGAAATTACATGAGACAGTAAAACCAAACAAATGAACTAAACATTTGTAGATTTTAATCAGATATCGGACATTAATTAGTTTAAGAGAATAGGATGTAAAAAAGGGTGTAAATTAAAAAAATCTTGACTCATTTGATACTATAGTTTTTAACCATTTTAAAGATGGTGTCTTGAAAAATGACAACACTACAGATAGGACTCTACAAACTCCACTTCAACGCTTTTCAGGCATCCCAATTTTTCATAGTCAAGTTCAAATACAAACATCTGAAATGTTAATATAAAGACGGCATCAGCACATTAACAGCAAAGGTAAAGGAAACTGGACCACATGCATTCTGAAAAGGCGCTAAAAATATCAATTTAATTAGCGACATGGGGATTTTAAAGGTGATTATCCCTAAAATGACAAGCTTAAGACTCAACTTATGGTCACTTTTTTTGCACTTATGTTTTGATGCAAAATAAAAAAATATCCAGATTTTCTTCGATGAGGGGATGGTTTCAATGTTTAAGTTCTAGTGCTAATAATGCTCACATACAATTTTATGGCTCTATAAGAAAATATGGAACTAAACATTCAGAAGAACACAAAACAATTTCCCCTAACCTTTAGAATTCAAACAGACCATATTTAATGAGAAAAAACCACAACTTTCAAACTAGTATTGCCAAGTGGCATGTGTCCATCTAAGAAGTGAACTGAAATAGCTGACTTCTTTTTTGGTGCAGTGTGGAGAGTTCAGTTACACAGTGCACCTTAATAACATGGAGGAGATGGAAACTGTAAGGGAGGATGATGATGAGCTTAGCACTGTTAGCCATGGGTGGTGTCATCCTCAACAAAGTCTTTGGCCTGTTCTGCTGAGATCACATCGATGTGACTAACCTGAAACACAGAAGAACACAAAGAAAACATGTACATGGATTCAACATGAGGGCCCTGTGGACCAGCCCTCACCAAAACTCTAGTTCACAGGGCGCTTGTGATTTGCTCCGAAACTAAGCTGGCATCCAAGCTTGAAAATATAGAACGGGTCTTGATTGATAACAGATACCCAAAATGTGTTATTTCTGCATGTTTTAAGGAAAAAACGACAAGTTTTTTCAGTTGACGAAAAAAACGTGGTCCTAAGAGGTGTCCGGTTCATAGAAAGTTACCCTACATGGGCACAGTCTCCTTGCGATTTGAGAATCATTAAAAAAAGACTATAACTAAACTGCCTCCTTGCGGTTAATCCCCACATGCTCTATGTAACCAAGAAAATCTTCCTCTTCAATGAAAAGGATGTGTTCCTACATATCAAAATAGTCTAGTAGTTTATGCATGTTCATTGGTTAGTGTCATTTGCTTTTAAATGTTGTTCATTAATTGACTCGGTTTCACAAGAAATGAAATGTGGGATGTTCTGACAATTACTGTTTTCCTAAAATTTACATATGGTTTTTCCAATCAGAGGGTAAAAGATACAATATTGCAAGAGCCTGGCTGCAAGAGAAATGCTCTCACAATAAACAAGGGGGGAAAGACTGTCAAACAAAAGAAACCCCTCACCTTGTTTCTGAACTTGACGCCATAGAACTTGTCAGCTGATTCAAGCAGCTCAGGCCTGAAGGTAGTGGTGATAAACTGGGCATGGCCGGCCAGTTCCACAATCATATCTGAAAAACCAAAACGAAACAGTAGAGTAACTCTTAAAATATTAATTAATATAAAGCATTTAAAACCCCAAATTTTAAATGCACCAATACTGAAAGGCAGAGTTCTTTTCAATAGTATCATGTGTCTTGCAAATGAAGCTGGAAATTCAGACAGTATATCACCAGCCTGTGATAGGTGTCAGCATCCCACCATGGTGGGATACGAACCGGCTAAGGCTGACTTTCAGGCGCACGCTCTACCCACTGAGCCCCTACGGCTTTTAAAAGAAAAGGGGTAGTCAGAGACTGCAAGGGAACCAATTAGTTAGGAATATGAATAAGGTGATTTTGTTTTGGCTATACATACTCCAACAATACCCCAAACAAGAAAATCCACGTTATTTCCCTACCTCCACAAGACAGTCAAATCCGATGTCAAATCTTCAGAGTTCCATGATAGGAGGATTTTCTTTTGTTATTGTACATACACACAACAAAATTCATCCTCTGCATCCAACCCATCCTATTGTGTATGATCAATAGGCAGTCACAGCGCCCAAGGAGCAGTTAGGGGTTCAGTGTCTCACTCAAGGATTGAACCACCAATCCTGTGATGACTAGATGACTGCCCTACCTCATGAGTTATGTGGGTCATGGTTAAAGGAGCCATTAAGTAGTCACCCACGTACAAGCAAACAATAGACTACTTAAAAGAGGTCAGTCAATCAGATGGTCATGGATACAAAAGAACACCAAGACACATAAACTGAATATATCAAAAAATATCTAAATACCTGTATTGTATCCGTCAAAGGGCAGAGAAAGCTTCATCAATGTGTGTGGATTTGTATGAGAACTGATATTGACTTAACAGCAAATATATGGAGACTTGCATATTCAAGATGACTTGATACACCATCATGCCATTTTTCAACAGCATTGCTCTGATACTATACCTGAGACAGCCTTCCTGTGCTGGGCATCCAGGGCCTGGTCAATCTCATCAAATAGGTAGAAGGGGGCAGGATCACATTTCTGGATGGCAAAGATAAGAGCCAGGGCCACCAGGGACTTTTGACCACCTGATAATTGCTGCATCTCCCTCATCTCTCCTTGCTTCCCTGTGAAGGACACCTGCATACCAAAAGGTAGGAGTGACAAAGATGAGAAACAGACAAATAGACAAAGGAAAAGTGAGATTAAAAAACACTGTGACAGATACAGAAGAACACAATGGAAAAGCAACCCAGAGAAGCAGAGGAAGTGGGAGACAAGTTAGAGGAAAAACAGTTATAGAAGAAAGAAATGTTTAAAGATTTTCAACAACAAAAAGAAAAAAAATGCATTGACAGTAAAGATGGAAGGATCTGATTTCTAAAAAAAGATCTGCTTTGGAAATACATAGGGCAAGACACTTTTATCTGAGGTTCTGAAAATGGCCAAGAGCCTATGTAGTAACCTTCAGAAATAACAGCATCATGAGGTAGTCATTCTATGACAGATTTCTGTTTAGTCTACTTCATTGTGAGACAACAGATGTAAAGCATCCAATATGTGTTCCAGATTATCTGTTCAGAGAGCCAGAGGTCCGAGGATGGAAGGAGCATTCATTTAGGCTAGAACATTCAATGATGCAAGGTTCTTCTAACAGAAAACAAACATTACATTACACTACATTACATTAGAGGTATTTAGCTGATGCTCTTATCCAGAGCGACATACATCAAGTGAGCAGTTAGGGGTTCAGTGTCTTGCTCAAGGACAACTCGACATGCTGTATGCAGGACTGGGGATCGAACCTGTAACCTTCTGATTGCAAGACGACCGCTCTACCCACTGAGCTATGCAACCTACACAAACCCCACACAAACCCCTATCCTCACACACTCCTTGACCCCCACTCTATTCCCAATAGGCCCAAACATACCCTGATGCCAACACCAGTGAACTGGTCCACTGAAGGGACACTGCTTTGGGAGCCAGAGCCCCGCTCGCTTTCTGCCCCTCCTTCACTCTCATCTTGGGACTGGCCGCCCTCTGTGTCCCCTTTCTTCATCACCAATGTGGCCTTACCTCCTGGAACTAGCTTCTGAAACACCTCACTGAAGTTCTTTGACACCTGGGGAAGCAGAGGAGGTGGGCATTAGGTTTTCAGGATAGAGTTGCGAAAAACAACAGCAAAAAAACTTACTGGACCTCAGGGTTCTTGGACAGAAATTTGACCCAACACAAAGAATCAAAACACTGACAAGTGTGATATTTTTTTTATTTCAGCACAAACTACACTGATGACATTGACTCTGAAATGCTGAGTTTGAACCACTTTCCTGAGTGTTCCTCCTTGATACTGTGATTGCTACTACTCCCCAGTCCTCTGAGAAAAGTGCACATTACCATTGAAAGTCTAGTCTTAGATGCAGCAGTTCAGTGGTTAGAGCGTTCACTTCAGGAATTTACGAGCCAAAGTCAGCATGTTCAAACCCACCGCAGGGTGTCAGGAAGGGCATCTGGCCTTAATCCTCCAAGCTCCATCTAAGTCCGTGTCCACCCCTACAACATGGGGACTAATCTTGACAAGTAAAACGGACCTCTCTCTTTCACAGAATGTTTTCATTTTCCCCCTCGTCATGGGGGGG
>OMLC01103010.1:0-12700 GCA_900302585.1 Regalecus glesne | reverse complement strand
GGGGGGGGGGGGGTTATGCATTAATTTATAGTGGGTCATTTATGATTTTCATATGATATGGCATATGATATATCCTTAGTGTTGGTGCCAAACCCACATAAATTGGGGAGGGTTGGGTCAAGAAAGGCATCCAGCATAAAACCATGCCAAATCAATTATATGGATCACAAATCAAACTTCTACACTGAATCGGTTGAGGCCCAGGTTACCAAAGACTTTATTGTTGGCCAACAGGCTGCCAATAGATATTATACTACTGTTGGCTGAAGGAGCAGGACAGGAAAACGGCATGTCTAGAGATTGCTAGAGAGGAGGAAGGATAGGAGGGCAGAGGTGAGAGTGTTCTTAAATGTGCAGTGATGACCATTTCTGAATAAGTGGTCAAGCTAGGTCGTCTTTTCATTTAGGGGTGTTGGAGTCTGTCTACATTAGAAACCTGATTCTGTGCAGACAAAAGGAGTTCCTTTTTTCCCTGGGACTCTTCAACAATATGAAATGATGCTGATTGGCTACTGCCAGTCAGAAACGTGGGTCTTTCTCCTTGGTTTGGAACCACACATGAGTATAAACATTTCACACCATTCATTCACTATTCCTTCGTTCATACTCTGAGGAGTGGGACACCCACACTCTGCATGTGCTCTACAGTTAAAGAGCTAACCATGCGATATTATGCTACTCCCATAAGTAGTTTGGGTGTCATCTTATACTAATGATATGAGCTAAAACAATGAAAATAAATTGAAATTTGGGGGTTCCTCTATCTGAAAGTTCCCTTATCAGCCAAAGTATACGATGGGGTAGTAGTAGTAGAAAAAGAAAACGGGTATAATGATACAATGGCACAGCCAAGATTTAAAAAAAAACTGATGTCAGACTTTTCCAGGTTTCATGTATATAGATTTTTTCTTATTTTCATCCCTTGGGTCTTGCTTGAGGTACAGTGTTTGTATATTTACATTTGTGTACTTGTAAGTTGCTGTGTATAATGGATTAAAGAGTGCTCTTTAAACTCTATCTCCTGTTGGTTGTCATATTCTTTAAGTTAGGTGAACTAAAACACCCTGTTACAATAAATCTGATCAGCATATTGGTTTTCATCTTTCAATTTTGACAGTGTTGTGCTTCCAAAGTTGCACATTTATCAACATTCTTTACATATTAAAAATTAAAGCAATTAAAGCAACTGTCTTGCTCTGGTAGTGAGTGTGGTAAAAATATTGTTGATACAAATTTCTCTAATTCTGATCATTGAATTAGTTTAATGGGATTACAAAATATCAGCTATCTCCAAATAAGTCCTAAGTGAAACTAGTGAGAAGAAAACAGAAATTACACTATGCTAAAATCTCTCAGTTGGAATAACTTAAAGTGCTTTTCCTTTTGCAGTCAGTAGCATGTTAATGCAGGATGCTAGAACTTCCAGTAAAAAGCTGATTTAGGAAATAGGTCATCAGGGCCTTTTAAGATGATTCAGAACTGGTTAATTCCAGCAAGGATGTATTAAGGGTAATGTATTAGTCAGGGGACAGAGTTGAGCATTTCCTTTACCTGTTTAAAGGTGAGCTGGATAGCTTCATATTTGCGTAGCTCCAAGACATTCATCAGCTCCATGATGGACTTATAACCTCGGTCCAGCTCATCTTGACGCTTGATAAGTTTCTCCTTCTGCTCAGAGAAGTTGACAAACTGATCCAGGGCCTTTTTGTTGACGTGACTGTATTTCTTTAGCTCTGTGTTGCACTGCTCCAGCTTACGGAATAACTGCAAGAAAGGAATAAGATGCAACAAAATTCTGGGTAGTAAAATCATCCCAACAAGATTCATAATTCATTACAAGCTGCCAAATACTCAGTGCCCTTGTTTTAGTTTCCTCACCAAACCACAGACATAAACCAAACCTGAATTTCGTGAGCAATTTATGATGAAAATACGTCCTGTCCCCCAAAAAGTTTCCCAATTCTCTTAGTAGAAAATCGTAGAGGAAAGTTTATTCATTTGTCATTGTACATACATTTTTTTTAAATCACTGCATCTAAACCATTCAATTGTATAGGAGCAGTGAGCATTTGCAGTGTCTGGGGACTAACTCCAACTCTTTTTCTTATTGCCTTGGTCAGGGGCACAGGCAGGCATATTAACCCTAACATGCTTTTTTTTGACAGAGGGATGAAACTGCCCCCCCTGGAGACCCACGCAGACATGGAGTGAACATGCAAACTCGACACGGAGAGGACCTGGGACGGGATTTGAACCCAGGACCTTCTTGCTGTGAGGCAACAGTGTTAACACCTGCTACACTATGCTAGCCATGTCAATTTGAGTACAGAGATATCAATTAGTACTTGCACTCAGATTTATTTATCAGAAATAAATTTAAAAAGCTAAAACGGATTAAATAAATAAATATTTTCATGCTCAATAATCCAAGTAGTCATAGAAGCAAAAAAATTTAATCAGATCATCTGAACATGTGATCTGACTGTGAGAACCCAAATTTACAGCTCTGTCTGTTATCATGGACTTAAGTACCTCACATTCTTGACTCAGAGCTAAAGGTGACATTCAGATGAATGTTGAAATGTCCTCCTGTTTTTGTAAAATCTACATTCAGATGATCTGATTCGTAAGGGTGATCAATTTTACAATCTTTGGAAAATAGCAACATTTTATTCAGTTCTTAAAATATAATTGAAGGTTTACAAGTTGTTCAATAAAACTGATAGAGGAGTACAATACCAGTCACTGCCCAGATTTTATAGAATTTAGTCAATTATTTTTATATATGTGTGTGTACCTGCTTGAGCGTGAGAGTTTGATACTTCTCAAAGGCTTCCTGTGGCAATGAGCCCAACTCTCGGATCTTCTTCATGCACTCCTCTTTTTTCTTGAGTAGCATGCCCTGTCGGTTGGTCATCTTCTCTAGCTCCTTGGTGTCATGGTTGATGGCATCATTCTGCTCCTTTTCAATGTTCTTCCATCGCTCCATACTCTTTAAATGGTCTTTAATCTCTGCTTCAGTTTTATCAATCAGACCATCCAGATCTGGAAAGGCAATTCAAATAAGAAGATTGGTCACATGTGTAGGGATTTCATATGTGGTGTTTGATTACTTTTAAGCTTTGACCATGAGTGATCTATTGTTTAAACTTGAAGTCCATTTTTTGGGCAGTTTAAAACTCACAAACAGTGAATCAAATCTTATATCATAAACAGCTTTCTACTGCGTAATGACTGGCCTATAGCTGATAACAGAGGAATATTTGGGAGACAAACTTGAGTGTCACAAGGTCTGAATGAATGGCCAGGGAGAACTGTGATCTGGAAGATCTGGCTTATGAACTCTGAGCAAATAAAGCAGTGCAGTATCCTGTATTCTTGTGGGAAGACAGCTGTGTGTGGCTTCAAATACATTGTGTGTAACTGCACTACAGCTTATTATGCCTCCTGTGTTATCAGCAAGCAAAAATAGTTATGTTCCCTCAGTCATTTCTCATTCCCCCTTGCTTAGTTTATCCTCCCGCTGGGCCTGAAATACAAAATGAATGCAAATGTCTATTCAGTAAAGGCAAATACTAACATGATGGGTACATATATGTAGTCTGAAGTAGTGACCTGGACTTGTACATAGAGCACCTTTTGCAAGTTAAAACTTTTGATCCATGCGCATGTTGCCCTGGTTACCTTGCAAGTGGGAGAAAATTAGGCTAGCGGTTCAAGACTTGACCTAAAAATAAAAAGACTGGAATGATGCAGAAATTTTGCTAAAGGTCAACTGAGTGCCTACCTTCAGATCGTGCCAGGGTGTCTTTGACACGTTTGTTTATTCCGTCAAGCTCAGAGGTTGTGGCTGTGAGTACCGTTCCACCCTCCGTCTCCCTTAGCTCATTAAGCTCCTGTGATAAAGAAGAATATGCAAAGTCAAGCTTAAAGAGGCCTGAAGAAAGAAACAAGGCAAACTATAGAGCCCATTGGTCACACTGTAAACCACAGCTGGCTAGTTAAAATGATTTACGATATATTAGATCATGAACGATTACAATGTCTCCCTGGTCTGCTTTTACAGAGAGTTCGTTAGTATCGTGCTGAGGTGCACATTTGATCAGTTGGCGTTCTATGACTCACACACACACATCATAAGTGGCTTGCTCAGCCAAATCTTAAATTACACTATTTGCCAATTCATTACACACCAACAGTAATGGCAAAAAGTAGTGTTGGATTTCTTCCCCTTTTTCTTTGAAAACATAGCGGCATAGATGATAACACAGAGTTGGCCCTTAAAATAATTCAACATAGGTAAAAATGGAACTAGTCTGTTTTTTCCCAAACCGACACAAAGCAAAAAAAAATAAAATTACAAGCAATTCCAAAGATGGGGTTTGCAAAACTGATAGCAACACAGCTATCCTTTTCAACCACCTCAAAAGAAAGCTGGGCTACAAGCCTAAAGTGACCACATCATAAGATGTCTTGATTGCATGCATTCACTGTATCACCTGTATTTAGAGATGTCCACTTGTGATTGGATCACTCTGGATGTAAGTTAGTATCAGGTCTGAATGGTGGTATAGGTTTCTGCACATCTCTCACAAAATTAGCCTTTCATGCAATTTGACGGCACTGTTACAATAATCTTCAGAATCCCAGTTAGGTCAACCATGCAGTCATTATATCTGAGTGTTTTTGCATTAAATAGAGCAGTAAAACAGTACTAAATATATGTTGTGGCTGATGGAAGAGAACTTAAGCATAATGCCATCTTAGGTGTTTGGTCTCTCGGTACTATATGTGCAAGAGGTGGTGGTAGACCTGTTCAACTTGGTCCAGGCGCTTCCTTAAGTTCTCATTGAGATAGGTCTCCACCCTGGTCATGATACCCTCCAGCTTGATCCTCTCATTTAGAAGTTGCCTATTATCCTGTGAATGGAGACACACACACACAAACACACACACACAGTGTGGAAAAAAATATGCTGTTATTAACCCTACTTGGTTCAAGCAGTATTTTAAAATGACCAGACTTTGGGATTTTCCAACTCAAATAGGACCAGACAGCATGTATGGAACAACACAGAAGTCTATTTATTAAGGAAAATCACAGAAAAATAACTTGAACTCAATTTGAAAACATGCAATAATTATCCACCTCCCTTCTTGAAATACCCTTATGTGTTAAACCCCGCCTTTTAGATATTAGGTTAGAAATATGTCTGCAAGAATTGTGTGAAAACAATTTGACACACCTTCTCCATCCATTTTCCAATACAAATTCTTTATCTTATGCACAAACCACATGGTCGCGTTTGTATGTATAGCTTGTCGTAATAAACACTCAAACAACAAAAAACGTGTTTTGGGAAAGAGATAACCAGATGGAACAGCTTGATGAGAGATGGGATAACAGGAGCATATGTGACATTGTGTTGGAGTTCTGGTGTTTTGTAACATTAAGAGGAACAGATTAGACTTCATGGGAGAGTGTTGAGAGCATTTGGCAACATGAGGGTAGAAGGAAGCAGCACCGGATAACAAGAACATCCCACACATACAGCTGTTGCTAGCCATGGCTCTCACATTGGTGCTTCAAAACAGACCCATGTGTGGAAGGAAGGTGTGTGCTTTTGTGCTGTCTCACAATCCATTAGTATGTAAAGAGAGGGGATTGGTAGTTCAGTATATAGGTAGGTATTGATTGCATTTCAAAATTTATGTCATTGTAATGGACAGGGAAAACATAATTGGATTCATAGCACTCTGCTATCATTACTAACTGTTGGTTATTTTCAGTGTCACAGATCAAAAATGTACCAACCAATGCAGATACTATATAGGTTATCCTACAACTCCTTGCCCTCCCTACCTGCTGGAGCTGGCGGATTTCATCATTAAGGTCATCCACCCGCCTTTGGTCTTCCAAGCTGAGCTGAGAGAGCAGGTCAGTGCCAAGCTCAGCTTTGAGTGATTCTCTGGTAGACTCCATAGCATGGAGACTGGCCTCGAGACTCTGGAGACTTCGTTGCTGGAAAGAATGAGCTGATATCAGGAAATAGAAAACTGATCCAAAAGTTTAAGCTTGGTCTGAACCATGAAACTGCAACTGCAGCTAATAAAATGTAAAATGTGTCCAGGTTTTAGTTTATCCTTTAAAAATCGCAATCTTTTTTTTAACTCCCCTTCTTTCCCCACCTGAATTCCCCGAGTTGTCTACTGCTGGGTCAGTTGCTTTGATACCCCTCTAGAACGTCGACAGGAAGGAGGAAGCCATAGCACATGAGTCCTCCAAGTCACGTGACGATTAGCCCTCGCTATTTTACCCATCGCGGTCTCGCAGGGAAAGCACAGTGCTTTGCCGTCGGAGGAGAACGAGGCAGTGTACCTTCCATTCACTTAACCACGAGCGCCCAGACGACCCAGAGGGGGACATCAGTGAACCCAGAATACTTTATCCAACCCAACCCCTATACCCATGTGAGGCTTAGTCAAGTATGACCCAGTAACTATGGACCTCCAGCTGTGGTTGGAAACGGCACAGCCGGGATTCAAACACCCAACTGGATGTCGCAGAGATGCACTGAACATAGGTGCCTACACCACCGGAGGCCCTAAAAATCATGATCTTAAAGATTGCTGCATTTGCTTAAAGGCACAATCATTTAAAACTGGCAAATTTTTTACATTAAAATGCTGAAGCACGACACAAAATGTTTATTTTCAATGTTAAACTTTTTAATTATGCATTTAAAAATGCCTTAATTTCATATTGTCAAATAAATCACAGATCAGGCCTTTTAATTCCGATACCTATGGCGATAACAGTAACAGCAGTACTGGTGTTTGAGACTAAAAACACCAGAGATCCCTTATCAATGAACCAGTCGCAAATGTAAGCACTTTCCCCACCACTAAAAACAAACGTGGTTTCAACTGTGTCAGCAACAACTTAATGTTCTCTTCAAACTTGCACCTACAAACCTTCTTTTGCATTTGCCGATAACACTGAATATTTAAATAGACTAGAAGCTGTATCTTTTTTCTGGAAAAAGTCCAACCTAAACATTAAGCAATCACAATCATGATCAGTGGAACCTGCTCTCTGAATTCAGCCCATCCTTCTGTATAGGAGCAGTGAGCGCAACCGCAGCATGCTGCTTGAGGAGCAGTTCAGGATTAAGTGTCTTGCTCAAAGACACCTTGATATGCTTTCTGCAGGGGCCGGGGATTTAATCACTAATACTCAATATTCGACCGCCATACCTCCTGAGCTATTTAGCAACCCAGGGGGGCTACAGTGTTATGCCATCTAATCCAAAGGAATGTTAAAGATATAAAATATAGTTATGATGTGGATATTGGGGGAATGGCTACGGTCTTAGATACAAGGGATAGGGAGTATCAAAAAGGAATTTTCTTTTTAGATGTTCAGGACTGTAATTTAAAAGTGTTATTTCTAGTCAAGTTGCAGAACCATAGCCGATTTCTTTTTTTAATACGAATTGATTTAAAATGAATAATCAACTACCTTAGGCATGAATGTCTTCTCAGATTGCTGCCTCTTCTCCTTGAGCATCTTCATCTCTGAAAGGATGCTGTCTCGGGATGCCTTGAACTTTCTCTGCTGGGTCTCAATCTGCTGCATTTGGTTCATCAGCTGGTCGATCTCGTTGTTGATACGTGGAAGCAGCTGTTAAGGCATTTATCGATCATAAGAAAGCTTTAACTCTCACCGCTTTGTTATTCACCGCATTGAATAAAGGTGTTCATGATGAGAGCTCAAATTTGCTTGAAGGGATTTCTCCACTGTACTCAATAGCCAGCTTCTGCATGGTGAATAACTGACAAACCATCTAGATAATTTTATTTGGCTTTCAACATGTTCATAGGAATACTTCAATTTCCTAAAAGTTAAACAGAATGTTGTCAAGCTTGTACTTCAGGCTTGTGTGTAAATTAATATTTGATTGATATGTAAATTGAGTTTTCCATCCCATCTACACACCATGTGCAGGTTGCCAGTTCATTATAGGGAAGAGCAGTTAGGAGGAACAGTGTCTTAGTCAAGGACACTTAATTTGTGTTTTGACTGTTCCACTCACTCTTATGTGCAATAAACACACTAAACCTGACATGCACTGTTGGCTACAGTGTAATTTTTCTATAATGCTCTATGCCAGTTGGTACTGCTAAATATTTTTGCCAACTGCTGAGTCTTGTATGTTGTGAAAAACCAAAGTAACAACACATGATTTTTTACAGTTCTTTGGATATTAGACTCCACCAACGGTAATGCTGTTTACTATGTTTTGTGTAAGGGGTGTTAATCAGACAAACAGAAAAGGATATGTTCAATGTTCCGGCGCAAATTTTCGTTGAGCTTTGCCTCCAGCTCGCCAAGCTCCTCCTCAGCCTTCCTCATATCCTTCTGCAACTCCAAACGAGACTTTCTTGTGTCATAGTAGCCTCCTGTCAGAGCTCCACGATGGCTAACCTGGTCACCTAGATGACATGTTATGATATATATGTGTTAACAGGATACTACCATGATACCTTATTGACATTTGCACAGCTATGATGGATAATTCAATTCTGATTTATCCATTAGAGAATTCTGCAGTTGGCTATTTCTTGATAGCAGCCCGTTATAAGCTTAGACTGAAGATGTCTCCTGTATATGTAATGAAACATTTATTTCAATAAAACTTTGTGTACAGGTGAACTGATTCATCTTTTTTATGACTTTTTTGTGCCACAAAGCTGAAAGAACCCGTGGTGGAAAAAAGTTCCCATTTGGCTTATACAAAATATACAATCCCTGAAGTCTTTTCATTCACAAATTTCATCATATAGTGCAGGTCATCTTACCCTCCAAGGTTATACAGTCCATGGTGAAGGCCCTTGCCAGCTGGGTGGAGACCTCCATGCTGCGACAAATCAAGGTCTTTCCAAACACATGCTTGAATGCCTTGTCAAAGTTTGAACTGTAGCGTAGCTTACTGATCATAGGGATGGCATCCTTAAGCACAAGGAGAGGTTTTGATAAATATAATGCATTATCGAGAGTTTGCTTTAAATTTGCTTTAAATAACAGTTTGGATGTTACCAGCTTCGCTTTGACTATGCACAAAAGGTACTTACATTGGTCTCTGGGTATGCGGTGTCCCTGACATCCAGCTTGGTCAGGGGCAGGAAGGTAACTTCACCAGGCAGGTTCATCTTGTTAAACTCCATCAGAATCTTGGTGCTTACCTCATCAGTCTCTACAATGTGATAGAATAACCTGGGAGGAAAGGATTTGTGTTATTTTATTGTTTAATATTAAACACAAGGAAATTTATTTTTCATTTTGCAGTCAATGGGCTCACCTGGTGCCTGCAGTCACTTCCACACAAGTGTAGAAGGCGGGCTCACACTCAAAGTTGTTCATGACAATGCCATGGTAACCGTTGATTACATGCTGATTAATACCCTTTCGCCGGAAGTGCTCCAATACCTTGTTGATGCTGTCAATCCCATTCAAAATGGCCTGAAGAGAAGTGATAGAAAAAAAAATTATAAAAAAATAAAGATAAAGTTATGTCAGGGTTATCCTGCTGAAAATCGTAGTGAAAGACGCATTTATGGTCACGATTTGTCTTATAGGGCTTTTAGCTGGTACAAGTCTGACAAAGACAATGACAGAGTAATGGAGTACTTGTTAAACTGCGACAGCGAGGACTTCAAACCATATTACTGTCAATCCACCTGGCCTACAAGATGGACAAATTCCTAGGATGGCACAGCTCAGTGGGTAGAGTGGTCGTCTGCTATCGGAAGGTTGCAGGTTCAATTCCTGCAACCTTCCGATAGTCCTGCGAAAAGCATGTCGCGGTGTCCTTGAGCAAGACGCTGAACCCCTAACTGCTCACTGAGTGCCATATGGTGGCAGCTCACTGGTCCTGTACAATAGGATGCATTAAAATGCAAAGAATTCCAAGTTTCCCCTTGTGGGACTGATAAAGGAATCTTCTTGTGGTGCCCGGTGGCGTGGCTGGTAGAGCCCCGGGCCTCAGACCCCAAGGTCAGAGGATCGAATCCAGTCATAGACCGTGGTACGGGGCGGCATAGCTCAGTGGGTAGAGCGGTCGTCTAGCAATCGGAAGGTTGCAGGTTCGATCCCCGGTCCTGCATATATCATGTCGAGGTGTCCTTGAGCAAGACACTTAACCCCTAACTGCTCCTTGAGCGCCATAAGTTGGCAGCTCACTGCTCCTATACAATAGGTTGGGTCAAAAATGCAGAGAAATCCAAATTTCCCCTTGCGGGACTGATAAGGGAATCCTTTCTTCCTCCTTCTCCTGAAAGGAAAAAAAACTTTCGACTCTTCCTTACTTGCCACTCTGGGCCTCACTGAAATCTGGTTTAGTCAGCATATGCCACCAGCATATACCACAGTACACTTTATCTGCCATGGTTCCAACTCTGAGCAGAATGCAAAACCAAGCTATCATTAAAAAACAGGGTGGTGGCATATGTTTCTCCTTAAACAAAGGCTAGTGTATGGATATCAGTATTGAAAAAAAAATCACAAAGCCCTCAGAGTTCTTTTTCCACGGACTATAAACCACTCTATTAATGGCTGGAATTTTCAGCATTTATTCTGGTTGGTGTCTGTATTCCATCCCAGGATATTAACACCTCTGTGTTAAAGAGACATTAAAACATCTGGCTGATCAAATTACAAACATGGTGTGTAAATACCCATATTCTCTTCTCATGCTTGGGGATTTTAACGAAGGAAACCAAAAACATGACCGAAATAAAGACATCACATCAAAATTCTCACCTAACAAAAACACTAGATCATTAGTATAAAATGTTAAAGGACAGTTATTAGTCTGACCCCCATGCAGCCCTGAGACTCTAATCCCTGTCTGATTCATTTTATCCCAGCCTACAGGTAAAAAATAAAATCTGTGTTTCAGACTGTGGGGAAATGGACCAATGAGTCAAAATTATAGATTACGCTTGAATTAAGGCAAGATACTTTTCCTGATGCCCCACAGTGTATTCAAACACGCTGCCTCAGGTTTATCATTTCCCAAAGCATGTGTGCTCTACCGACTGAGCTACCGCAGACCTCCCTTGACTGGAATGATTTGAATATTTTTGACTCTGCATCTACAGAAATCGTTAAAACAAAGACCTTGCCAGTGGCAGCTCTGAGGAGCTGCTGTTTCTTCTCTAGATCCTCTCGTTTGGCTGCCAGGGCCTGTTGCTCTGCATTTTCCTCACGCCACAGGTAGCTGGAAGAACACAGGCATTCACACACTGTTACACTTGTGTCATAGGAAAACGCTGAAACCAACTCACAATTAAAGCAGAGATAAGGGATCAGGACAAAATTAAGATTGAAAAGTAAGGCCTTGCTATAAATCAGTAAATGTTCTATCTAGGGTGTAGCATCACAATGTAATGAAGTAAATATAAATCAATGCTATGTAAGAAAAGCATTAAGACTTAAATGGGAAAGGGAAAGGATTCAACCATAGTGACAAAACTCTGATTGAAAAAAAAAAGATGAAAATTATTTCAAAGATGACAGAAAAGGTAGGATAAACTGTATCCCCTGGAAATGACAGGGAAAAAATCTTACTTCCTCTCACTCTGCAGCTCATCTTTCTTGTTTTTCACTTCATAATACTTTTTGTCCAGCTCCTCAACTCGAGTCTTGACCTCATTGAGATCTTGATCAAGTTTCTAGAAAAGCATAGCAAAACAGCATTGAAAATCCAGTCAGAGGCTACCTTACACCAACAGCCATGTCAAAACAGTCAACACATTAATCCTGAGTTACAGCAAATCCATAGACCGTTTCGGAACATGGCCTTAAAAGATGATACAAAACCCCCCAACCCCCCTATTCTGGTGTTTTATATGTCTGGAGAACTAGCCTATAAGGTTTCAGGTTTGTCATGATGTATAAAAAGCCCAACTGATTGAGTATATATAGCCAGCACATTTTTATAAGTATCTGATGGACACATTGCCTTAGTGTCAGTAATAGATATCATAAATGGAGTGTAATTGTAATATTTTACTAAGTCTTCCTCTTACATTGTACTGTTCCAGGTTTTTCTCCTTGTTTGTCTCGGTGTCTTCCAGATCTTTGTGGATAGCAGCTATCTGCCTCTTCTTATCGTTGATGGCCTGATCAAGAGACTTGAGCTCTTTTTTGATCCATTTGTCCCTCTCTTCCTTAGAGGTGAACTGACTGCCACGGCCCTGCTTGGCATACAAGTCCGTTCTCTCCTGTGTAGCTTGGGCCAGTCTATGAAAGGTATATGGAAGGGTTAGCTGAATTTGTCAACTAGACAGACATTGGCCTCAACAGTAGCTTGCGATTGGTTCACCTGCACTTTTCTCAAGGGTTAATTGAATTTACTGTAAGCCATTGAATGCATTTTTAAATATCATGGGGTTATGTTTAATATTTTTTGGTTTAATCTTTGACCATTTACAAAAAAAACAATAAAGTTACTGATAAATTCTTGAATGGCCTCAGATGACCTTTAGTTTATAAAACATTCTTTACAAAATTATGTGACATTAGAGATACCCCAGTTTGCAAAAGAAATCTAAACAATATTATTGTAACAAAGATTCTCAAAAATTGCGGTCTATTGATTCAACAATCCATTACATTTTAACAATCAACTGTGAT
>OMLC01103007.1:0-10568 GCA_900302585.1 Regalecus glesne | reverse complement strand
GTGTGTGTGTGTGTATGCGCACACACACATACACACATAAAAAACACACACACACACACACACACACACACACACACACACACACACACACACACACACACACACACACAAACACATAAATGTAGCCTATAAGTAGATTACTTTGCTTTAACCCATTTCCTAGTATTCCACATTTATTATTATGTGTGTGTGTGTGTGTGTGTGTGTGTGTGTGTGTGTGTGTGTGTGTGTATGTTGTAAAATACTCTGTCATAGATGTCATCCATAATTCCTATTCTAACAGCAATATATAATTCATACCACTTATGAATATGGCAAGTGGTGCTGTGGTCAGGGGGATGACTAATGGAGAGCCAGCAAACAACGAATAGATCACTCCTCCGATGCTCTGGCCTACAATGGTCTTCTGCACATCTAAAAAAAAAAGCACATTTGCACGTGTTAAATAGTGTTATGTCTATCATATATCAAGTTTTGGTAAATATTCTGACCCACATGGAGTTCCAGGAGGGTGGGGCTCATTGCATCATAACTATGTGGCATGTCTAGCTCTGAGTACACTAAACTGATGATGACGTTGGGATCTGTGGGTATTTAGAAGTGTGTGATGAACCACATATATATCTTTTGCCTATGTATCCTCAGTAAGGACAAAGAAATATGTGAGCTTACTCATAATATGTTGTAGAAAATGGTGTGAGTAAACTCACATCGAGAGGGCTGCTGTAGCTCAGTGATGGAGAGCAGGCTTTTGAAACTGACAAGCCAGAGGCAATGAGTTCAAACCCACCATCGGGCATCAGGAGGGGCATCCAACCTTAATCCCCCAAGCTCCATCAAAGTATGTGCCCCCCCACACACACAACACACCCACATACACGCCACATGGGGACTGATTGCGACACATAAAACAGACCTCTCTCTCATGTTGAAAACCTCCATCCATTGTCTATCGATTATCCGAGGTTGAGTTGCGGGCTCATGCTTTGGTCTATCCCAGCGCTCATTGGGCGAAAGGCAGCGGAGCACCCTGCACAGGTCGCCTTTTCATCTCAGGGCTTGATTTGTAAGGATTTCAGTGTCTTGCTTAAGGACACTTCAGCACGCTTTCTGCGGGGGCTGGGAATCAAACCACCAATCTTCCGATCACCAGATGACAACCCTACCTCCGGAGCTAAGCCGCCCCAGAACAAGATGTGAATTTACTCAAATGCTGTTGAAAAAATTCTGAATGCAAATATGTGGTTTGTTTTTAAATTTCAGCATACTTCTGGCTTCTTTGGATGAACACATTTATCCCCAGACATACTAAGACAGAAGTCGATACCTATCTCTCCTCTCGTGCTCTCATCATTTAATGACCCAAAGGCAATAGCGGGCAGTAGAATGGCAATGTAGAGGAAGATAGCTGTAGTGGTGTACTTCAGCAGGGAACGGTCCTTCCCAATGATGCCTGGTTGGACCAATCAGAGAACAAGTAATGCTATCACCATACACTGCAGCCCAATAAATGATCAGAAATGTCCGTCAGAGAATAAATAATTACAGAGGATGCATTATCAGAAGGTATTTCCAAGTGTATCAGGGCAATTTCTAGTGTCCATACCGTCAGTGAAGTCTGAGGGATAGAGAGGCAATCTGTGACGGAGGTCATTGTAGATACCTTTACCCACTTTGAAGAAATCTGCGCACTGTAAAGAAAAGGGCAAAGGGCGCTAACCTGGTCAAGTAGAATAGGTGATTTATCTATGTATACAGTACTATATAGGGGAACAAGCACACACATTCTTAAACCCTGGATGAAATGCATCCGTGTCTAGCATTGTTGGGTCACTGATAACGTCACATGTTTGTATTTAAGATGGCTTCCCATGGCTGGTTTGACAGTAGCAGACTCACTCTCAAAGTTGGATTTCAACGTTGATGGGATATGTAGTCCAGCCAAAAACTGTAGCTTACTGTTATTTGTAACTACACAAACCACGTGATTTCTTTCCTCTCGCTGGCCAATGGGTTTGGGTTTCACCTCATTACACAGAAACATCTCCCCTTGATTTGAATACTCGGCATAATGAAATGCTTTATCACTATGTGGTGCTGGCTCGTTCATTCTGTTGCCAAGGAACCATGGCAAGCTTGGCAGCATTTTCCAATCTGCTGCCCAGGTGCTTTTCAATCTTCCCAAGTGGCTGACAGATTGTGGAAATAGAATCAAATAATCTGGCTTTACTACCTGTCTTTATTGGACCACATCTTTATATGCCTGGATGGAATGGAAAAACACAGGGGTGATTTCCACATGCAGAGAAATCTCATAATATCCAATAGAGGAGATTAAATGCAGGGTTTACGAGTGTGTGTGTTTCGTCGCAGGGCATAAAGTTGGCATATTTTTGCGTATTAGCTTTCATGGATAGCTGTGGTAGCTCAGGAATTGATGAGCCAGGGGCATCGGGTACAAACCCACCCTGGGGTGTCAGGAAGGGCATCCGGCCTCAATCCCACCCCCAAGCTCCACCTAAGTCCACGTCCTGATCATGACAGGCTTTCATGGAGAGCTGGTGTGGTGTTCACTCATTTCACATCACTCTTAATCCAGTGGTTCTCGCTCAGTATTCAAGGAGTAAAACATCTGTTTTTGTAAATCGATCACTGCTCTGGCGCTCTGTGTTAAGTCGCAGTTAAGTCTTTGCCATGCATTCAGACCTGAAGTGGTCTGCCTTTACGTGGGTCTGTGTCTTTCGCTTCCTCGACGGCGGGCTTCTCATTAGCTATGGAGAGCTGCTGTCGCTGGTAGATCAGTTCTTGTTTAAACTCCTCCTGTGTCTTGGTGTCCAGGAGTTTCTGTCTGAAGGAGATGTCTGAGAACATGGTGGCAAATGTCCTGCCCAGCTCAATGGCTGTCTTGGTACTTTTCTGGAAACAAAGTTTGAATAAATTGAAAAGATATGTGATTTCAGTCACTGGTGCCTTGTTTCATAGTGGATTAAGAGTATTTATTTAACACAGCAGAGCTGTGGACATGTTGGCTCCACAAATGCATTAGATATTGCCCCAATATATTTTTTTAAAAAGCTGATAGTTCAAATGAGAGTTAAACTACAGTCTCCAAATGCCAGTGAGGCTAGCGGACATGTGAGAATGAAGGGGGAAATGGCTTTACTGTTCTGGGGGGAGCGAGAATGAGGATGACGTAACGAGCCTCACAGCAGTTGACTCCCCAGTTCTGAGGCCTCTCCAAACGGGCAACACAGATGCAACGTTTCTGGAGGCTCATCACATTGGACCTAAATTGGACATAAAGACAGGTGTATCATTTGACATGGAAAAAAAATGAATATACATGTACTTTTACGTGAGTCAGTGAAGTAGAGGATGTTCAGGAAGTATGTGCTGTACTGTCCAATGCAGGACAAAATGCCCGTTTAAGAGCAGACCTTAAGCCCTCCCATTGGCCACATCTTCAGACTTGGTTTACATTTTGATGTATTCTGAGTCTTGGATACTGATTTAAAGCATATCAGCACTTTATGGCAGTCAAGAATAGGTTTGAATGCATTTAAAAGCTAAATTCCTGAATAACATATTTTTTAAACCAATTAGCCGCACACTTTAAAGCCATGGGAGATTCAAACCTAGACGTAAGATTAAAAAAAAGTTCATTTTACGTGTCACGATTAGGCCACACGTTTTGGGGGTGAACACGGATCTAGATGAAGCGAGAGGGAGTGAGGCCAGATGGCCTTCCTGACACCCCACGGTGGGATCAAACCCATGATGTCTGGCTTCTCATTTCCTGATGCATAAGCTCTTCCACTAACTTACCGCTGCCCCCTCAAACCTACATTATGATCCATCTGCCATCCGTCATCAACCACTTGTCAGAAGTTGGGTCATAGAGTCATATTGGAGCCTATCCCAGCACTCATTTGGGTGAAAGGCAGGAAACACTCTGGAAAGGTCACCATTCCATCATAGGGGTTGAGGAGTTAGGGGTTCAGTGTTTTGCTTAGGGATACCTCGACACGCCCTGAAAAAACTGGGGATTGAACCACCTATCCCCTGATCATCAGACAACCATCCTATCTCTTGAGTTACAGACAAGTCAGTTACTAAGATTTTGGAATAGAAACGTGAATTAGATGTGCTCTGTGGATGGCATTTGCTGATCTCATCAATAAATCTGAAATGTAGCCCAGCTGGATCCTCGATCTGTTGAATCCAATGTCATGACCGTAGCACTTGGAGACTATTTGGAAGGATTAAAAAAAAACGATCCTAGCTGTGATGAACTGGCTAGTTAGAAATATCACGATTCAGTGAGCAAGCAGTCCAAAGCATGATGGTGAAAAGACCATAGATAATGACAACCTGCTCAAATAAAGGTAACTGAAGATAAACTCACAGGATACAAAGCCAGGACTGCTGGTAATGAATCCCTGTGGAAGTAGCTGTCACACCCTGAATGGTCTCTGAAAGAAGGTGCACTGTGGAAGCATTCAAACAAGGGGGCCATTATTACAAAGAGATTCCACTGAACATCCAAAGCAACTATAATGCCAATATTTATACAACTGTCCTCAGTGATGCAAGTACAAATACATCTTCCAGAGTTCATTTCAGTGAATGCTGTTTACAAGAGATGGTGAGGGTCAAAGATCACTAACTACATAGCTTGTATTTCTCTTGTCACTCACTCACCATTGACCTCTTTGCCACCAGCATCTGTGAAAAGAGAGCCCATGACCTCATCCATGTCCAAGCTTTCATGTCTGTCCTCCATCACATGGGTCAGCATGCGTTTCAGGACCTCATCCAGAGTGGCAGCTTTCTCATCCAATAGGATACTGGCCTGAGCCAGGAAGCCATCCAAGTCTCTGTGGGCTCGCACTTCTTCTTGGAAGTTCATTGGCTTTATGTACTATAAGTGGCAAGACCAGGAAAGGAGAGGGGGGAAAGAGGAATTCATTGATTGTTTTAACACACAAATCGTGCTGGAGATATATTATATGGAAAAAAACAATAAATTTTGTTTTTCAATGGAGCCTCTCTGGACCAATGTTTAAATCAATAAATTGCTCGGTAATGAGTCGTAAAGAAGGGTTTTACTTTTCTGGTTGTGTTTAAAAGCCCGTAACCGGGACCATCAGTATCTGTAAAAAAGGAACACACATGGAAATTGTTATTCTAAAGACGAGTCAAATGTTTTTGTATCACTCATTATCACAAATTACAAATTTCCTAAAGAGGGCTTTACGCTGACATAACATCCTGTCCTTAGACCCTTGCATCGGATAAGGAACAACTCTCTAAAAAAACTTCAAGAGGGAGAAAAATAGGAAGAAACCACAGGGAGAGCAACAGAAGAGGATCTCTCTCCTATGATGGACAGACGTGCAATGGATGTTGTGTATAGAGAATAAAACACAATTTACAGAATGCAACACAGAGAGAGGATAACAGAATTACGATGGTTGGTTTTTTTAAATCTATGAAGAATATGATAAATTTGAAAGTCATCGCAGTTGAGTTAGCTGACTCGGTGTCTCCTAATAGTCCTCCACATTGATCCATCCTGAAGTCTTAGCAAAACTGTCCAATATATTGTAAAATCTGTTGCGGTATCACAGAGGAAGAAAATTACAGTGACTGACTGAACTATGAACTTTGATGCCCTTACTTGGAATTCCTGTTCCCGGAAGAAACTGTAAATTTGTAAATTATTAAGTTATTGTAATCTTTCTAGCTAAAATAGAGCATCCACTTCTGACACCCAATACTGCTGCCGTACTCTATGATGCCTGAAAGTAGGACTAGGCAATGTATTGATATCATACCAATATTATGATGCTACAGTAACTCAGCGGTGGAAAGCAAGCTCCCAGAAATGACATTGCAGGTTCGCTCCCACCATGAGGTGTCAAGGAAGGGCATCCAGCCTTAATCTTCCACGCTCCATCTAAGTCCTAGCCCACTCCCCAATTTGTGGGAGTGAGCTAGGATGTAGGTGTGCTAAAGAACCAACATTGACATCACAATTAACGATTGTTAGTCCTGGCCCTGTCTGTGCGTCTGTAAATGCTGATTGATTTGCCGGCACGCCTCCATCAAACAGACCCATGGTTAATGTTAAGAGATCCAGCTGTGCTTACTTTGCTATGCTCTTATCAGTGAACCAAGATCAACCTTACATACATGGATAGTTTTCTAACCTGTAGATGTCAGCAAAACACACACACACACTGACACACACACTCTCTCACACACACACACACACACTGACACACACACCTGGAACACTGTTCTGGAACTGGTTGTCATAGATGTTGTCCTTGTGAGTGACATCGGAGTTTTGGCCCTGCTCACAGTCCTCCTGCTCTCCGTCACAGAGCTCTGTGGACACACCACGCAACTAGTCAAGAGATGAAATGGTTGCGCAATGCATTAGATGTACTATTCATGCACTCAGCTAAAGAACACTCACTCATTGTCAGTAATAAAACTTGTCCACCATAAGAATGTTGTGGTGGAGTGATTGTCACGGCACCACTTGATGATCAGTTCCATGTTGAATTTGGGGAATTACAGATGACTAATAACAACAAAGGGCATTTGAAAGGACAATTTAAATGGCTCGCCATGTACAAAAGTAACACCCACAGGGGAGCGCAAGGCATACATGTACTGTTGCTGCCATATATTTGCAACCCATGCTGAGAGAATACTGTCTCTATCTCAAGGTTAGGATGCTATGCTCGCCAGATGTAACAGACTGCAATGCAAGACTATCCAGTTGGCCCTCCATAATACCATCTGTTGATCAGCACAGAGAAGCAAAACATGGAGCAAAAGAGACAGAGAAGGAGAGGAAGAGGGAGAGAGAGAGGGCCAATAAAAAAAACTCCTTTAAACCAGACAAGAACTAATATAACAACAGCAGCCCCTCGTAAATTCCCTCATTGAATCGAAGCAAAATATGGCCGCTGCACTGCTTGTTTTATGAAGGGAGATGAAACTGCTAGAGAATTAGACGGCCTTCATAAACAAAACTGTTGCTGAATTTTGAAAATAGCCCCACCCATCTGCGGCTTCGCCGTTGATCCATGAAAATTAACTCTCAATATTACCTCATAGATGATCTATAACGTTATGTATCCATTAATCTGTGCTCAGTCAGCACCGGGGAAGGAACTTATATATTGCACTCATTAGCTTGTGAAATGGGTCATCATCACCATGTGCAGGTCCCTCGGAGCTAGCATAAATAACCATCAATACACACCTGCTCGCATCTTTTTTTTTTCCAAATTACATTTCAAGGAGGCTGACGTAAATCTTGCTTCGTGTAAAAGTTTCACTCTTGGTGAGGAAACTTCCGTGGGGTTTTCTGCATTCTTAAAATGTACTATTTATTTCTATGGGGCCGCGTCAGGAAATGACAGGCCTCGTGGGTTTGATCCCAGCACAGAGCATCGGGAAGGGCCGCCACCCTTAAACCCTCATGTTCCAGCTAAGTCCATGTCCACTCCCACAATGCCACACCTAATTGTGAAATGTAAAAATGGACCTCTCGTTACGTGTCCTGTGATATTGTAGCGAGACAGAATGTCAGAGAAGAGGCACGGGGGTCAAAGTCAATAGAAAAAGACATATTCCAGCTACATACCCATCTCCTGGAAAACATATCCGTTCTTGGACCTTCCAGTTGACGGAGCATCTGTAGGAGGAAAAACAGACATGCTATTAAAATTGAAGTGATATTTTGTGACACGGGATATTAATCTTTATGGAGATGCATTTGTCAGTTTTCCAACTCGTGGAATTGTGCTACAACTGTACCATGTCTAACTGAGGGTCAATGAACCAAATATTTCCTTTGAGGCCCATTTCCCCTTTAACAGTTATACTAGGTCTTTACCGGGGTTTACCTGGTGGAGCTATACTGAGACACCACAGGATTCACCAAAACCAGACTCTTTGAAAACTGTCAGCCATTGGCCTCTGGAGACACCTCAGAAGTCAAATCTAACTTACACGGCTGATTCACTGAGCTGACATTCACTAGCTACTCCCCAGAGGTGAGATGACCACCGTCTCAGCTGCTGTCGCTGCCCACGATGACCGGTTCTTTTGGAAAAGGTGTACATTTCTGATATTTTACCAGTATGAAGCCGGCCATGGACTGCTAACCATTGCTCTACTAGGAAAGAAAAGCCACTGTGTTTGGTCAGTGCCCGGGGAGCAGCTAGGGGCTCAGTGTCTCGCTTAAGAACACTTCTTTACGTTTTTAGAAAGAGCTGGTGATTGAACAAGCAACCCCTCTACTTACTATACCTGCTCTCTCTTGTGCCTTACTGCCCCCCCACCCCTCACTGCACATGTTTTACGAGTTTTGAGCCACTGCTCCCTGTGAAACATGTCTTAGTCCTTGATAATTGACCTCTAACCTCTGTCCCGAGAGTAGACCACATTTGATCTGTTTCTTGGAAGGAAAGAGAAATGATGCATCAGGAATGGAGTCATTTAATACTTGAGAGAAGCATGAAAATATCAACTTGTTACACTGAGAAGCTGAGAACAAACTACCTCAGGAGAAAAAAAGAGTCCAAAAGCTGTCCTGTTACAACAAAAATCCAACCCTGGCTGTGTGGGATGTTTGTGTATGTAGTCAGCTATCTCAGGTATCTCTCAGGCACTATTCCATTGGAGGAGAGGAGCTGCTTTTTCTCGCCTGGGGCACAGATTTTGACTCCGGGGGCTCCGGCGATAGGCTGCACCTCAAAGCAGATTAGACCCAATGTTCCCATGCCTCTTCCACTTCACAGGGCTTCACTTGCACATGAGGGTGCCTTGCAGCTTAAGCCAGGATCCATTCAGTTGTGGGCTGGAGTATGAGAAGAATGATAGTCTACGGCACAAAGTACCTTTGACATGTTATCTCGGTGGGCCAAAGGTCAAATTATTTTATATGACCAAGTCAAAACCGTATATTGTGGACAAACTCTAGTTACAAGCACAATTCTTGTCATTATAAAGGACTTAATGACTAAAGTTACAGTGGTATAGACCGACCAACACCTCATTCAATCCAAACACATGTTCCTAACTTCACCTTGACTCCATTACTTTCGATATAGACTGTTGACTGTTGCTGTCCTGTCGCACTTTTGAAGGATGTCTTCGTGATGCACTTTTTGTATTTGGCTCCTTTAATATAGATTGCTGCATGTCTTAGCACAGATAGGACAAAGTCCCATCTGTCCTTACACAGGTGAATAAAGAGATCCGGATGGGCTAATGCTAATGATTATATTGTATGGGCTGCGGTAATGGCCAGATGTCAGGAAATGACAAGCCGGGCATCACTGGTTTGATCCCATCACAGTGCATCAGGTAGGACATCTGGGTTTAGTAGTCCTCCACGCTCCATCTAGATCTGTGACCACCCCCACTATACGGGGACTAATTATGACGTGGACTTTTCGGCACATTTTCACTTAGTGATTGCGACTGTGACTTTAATTAGCCAGGGTGGGAAATTACTACCAGCCGCCAAGCCAAGTGTTGGCAAGTTCATGTTGCTTGTCTAATTTACCAGTCACTATGTCAGACAAACAAGTAAGGATGTATTCAGTTGCAGCTCTATGGACAAAGTAAATATGACTCTTACTGTGTGACAAGTACGGGATAGTCCATTTTGGATTCCCCTTTCCCCGTTGGATCATCTAAAAATCTTATTCCTTCTATGCCATGGGCCATTAAAAAGTCTATTGTTGTCTATAATTCACAGCATCGTTCCACTAGAGGATTTCTCCCAGGGCCAAGGCCTGTGGTTTCCCTGATGGCAAGCTGTTGAGATTCTCCTGCTTGAGATGCTGTTTTGTGATGATAAAAGGAGCTTAGATTTTAAGGGAAGGTTCAAGCCTCCCACAGGGGGCATAGCAACTAGGACATCAAACCCGCTCCTCAGGTAGTCATCTTTCTAACCTCCTCCCCCACCTCTTGAAATGTTGGTAAAAAAGGAGGGATTAAGACAGCTCCTGTCCTTCAGTTTCAGTGTTAGGATGAAGGTTTCTCACTTTGTGGACTGAGTGAGAACCGGTTGTATTTTGTCATAGTACAGAGCAGAGATTTACGACTTAATGAACTGCTTTAGGTTTTTATCTGAAGTACCAACCACTAATTCATGGATGCTTCTCCTTCCTCACTTAAACTCTCATCCTCTTTTGCATTTCCACCATCGGGAAAATTAACAATCCCCCCCCATCTTCAAAGATAGTTTGATTTCTCCACATTAACTGTCTCCATGCATGACCAAGGCCAAGCTCAAACCTTAGGGCATGTTTTTTTGCCAGCACAACTGATAGATTATCTTAGCTTCAGTTTGTGCCGGATGCCCTTGAGGAACAGAAAACAGCAGAACCATTGTTAAGTCTTCCAGAATAACTATACTAAACTACAGTGCAAAGCAAGGAGATGTTTTGAATTGTTGAAGGAACTCTTATCTTTTTTCGCTTCAAGGCTTCATTTTCAAGGTGAGGGAGACATCTAGTTTCAGAACAGAAGAG
>OMLC01103003.1:13651-39547 GCA_900302585.1 Regalecus glesne | reverse complement strand
ATTGGATTTACTGGAGAGCACTATTGTCAGAGTTCTGGTGAGGCTTGGGAATTTTTCCACCTCGCCATGAGTGTAGCAGTGAATATGTTGGCCATGGTGGCAGTCTGTCAGAATAATTTCAAATACTAGCTCTGAGGAAAATTACACAGAATAACTTAAGATTTTTTTTAATAAACATTCTAAACCGTTTCACCACTCCTTTTTCTCTCCTCCCATCAAGTGTGCATACTTTCCCCAATGTCTCATTACTCGTGAAAAAAGTTGACAAGCTCTGACTGGTTACCAGCAGAAGATGTACAAGTTTAAGTGGACCCATGCACACAAAATGAAATTGGAAAAGGGGGCGGGGGCCAAGAGTAACTCAAACAAGCAAAAACTTATTAAGAACTAAATACGAGGGTAATTTGTGTAACATAAAAAGAAAATTCAAAGGCTTTCACTCTATGGGATTTAACTCGACACACCAACAAGTCCCCAGTCATGTTCATGGACAACACATGTATAACTGTTTTCACTCCCACTGTACAGCATAGATGACGAGTTCAGGATCACACATGCACACACACACACACACAAACAACTGGATGAAGGTGTACAAAACATTAAAATTCAATGAAATAGTTGTGGAATTGGAAAGAAAACCTCCATATACATGGCCCTCAAGGACATGAGTGGAGATCACTTCTTTTACCCTCATTTGGTAGTACTGAAATGGGGTATAATGGATAGATAGTACCTTGTGCACTGGCAAAGATCAGAAAATCTTAACATCAATTTACATATGGCTGGCTTACTCCTTGGTGAGTTTCTTGATCTTTGACGTAACCTATAGTTCACTTCCAATTACTCGTGTACAAAACCAACTGGGTGGTATTAATAACACCAGCCAGCAGCTGTTCACTTTTTTCGTCTGCTTTCAGGTTTCTCTAGTCAACCAGTGACTGGCAGATGACCATTTGCATGTTATGTTTTTCAGGGACACGATTGGGAGGATGTGAAAACAAGAAAGAGAAGTCATGAATAGCAGTCTTATGCCAAACTGCTAAAACATGCAACGAATCGAAAACCCATATTCCTCTTATCAGCTCACGTAATTTCTTAATTTGGAAAAAAAAGTTAAGATTGCACTTTTGTTACAATTTATTCCCTGGAGATGGATCATGGTGAATTCAGGAAAAGTTGTTATCCTGATTTGGTTTTTTCCCATATTATTTTTATGGTCAACTATATCCGAAAGCCTAAAATGGTGGTTAGGTGACCAATCACTGGTTGGCTATGGCAGTTTAAGTAATACCTAAAGTGTTAGACCTCATCAAGATCACTCATTCACATCTCAATACTCTACTGTACTCTCTCGAAATCATTTTAGATGGGTCGGGTGTACCGACAGGGGAGCGACTGGGCTTTCAGTGTCCCAATTTCACGATAACCTGAAACCAGAGTAGTTTTCCGGCATTTGGCATGGAAGAAGCTTTTATTCAGGTCTTTGTGCAAACTTAAAATGAAAATTGTTCTCTGCGTTTAACCCTTCCTATTGTATAGGAACAGTGGGCAGCTGCAAGGCATGGGGACCAACTCCAGTCTTTTTCCTTGCATTGCATTGCTCAGGGGCACAGGCAGGAGCATTAACCCTAACCTGCACCCACACAGAACATCCAAACTCCATAAAGAAAGGACTTGGGATAGGATTCAAACCCAGGACATTCTCGTTGGAAGGAAACGGTTGCTAAGCATGGCAGCGTGTGCGTGTATATATATATGATAGAGAGGAGAGAGAGAGAGAGAAAGGGAGAAAGGGGTATTTTTACAGACATCTAGTGGTTCCAGTTGTTAAAGTTTGTTGTATCCAACTTATAATTTAGCTACTCTATTGATAATTTCGGCTCCGTGCATCTAAAAACTGGGAGTGTTTGTTAAATGATTAACATCAAGAAATTTGTATATTTTCCTCTGAAATAATCTTTCCAAATGGACACCATGTTTACAAATGTTGAAGCAGAAATGGTGTTGAAAGAAATAAAAAGCTAAGAGTAGCCCAAAGTTTGAGACATCCCATCTAATGAGTTATGTCTTTGTTTACACGACACAATTGGTCCCCACATTGTGGGAGTGAACACACACTTAGATGGAGTTTGGGGGATTAAGTGCAGATGCCTTTCCTGAAGCCCTGTGGTGGATTATAATCCGCTGCTTGTCAGTTCCCAAGGGCGGCGCACTCTGCCCATTGAGCTACTGTGGCCACCAACCCATCTAATGAGTGAATTTGGTGACTTCAGTCCCATCCATTCCTGGGAGAATAGTAAATGGACATATTTCTATATGGCACTTTGCTTGTCTAGCGAACACTCAAAGCACTTTACAATGTATCCTCACATTTACCGAGTATGGGGATTAAGACCAGATACCTTTTTCCTGGGACTGAACCTACAACACTTGACTTCGATGTGCTTGCTCTACTGCTGAGCCACCATGGCCCCCTAAGATGCATTCATGAGATTCATATCTCAGAAGGTAGGGCGGTCATCTAATCGGGAGATTGGTGGTTTGATCCCTGATTCCTCCAGAAAGTGCATCAAATTTCCTGAACCTGACACTGAACCTCAAATCACTTGGGACAACAGATGAAAATGGCCTGGTGGCTAAATAGGCTGTATTTGAATTCTAAATGTGCATTAACAGGCAACTGCCCCTATAAACAAACCACACAAATAAACACAAGTACAAAGCCACAAACATTAACGGGAGCTAATGGTCAACTGTATGGTAATCCAAGGTACAATATGGCAACAGAGGGGAAGATCCTTCCTCTATTCCTCTAACTGAGGTTTCTTCCCATTTTTCTACCTGTTCAAGGGGGTTATTACATATCCGATGCAAGGGTCTATGTATAGGATATTGTGTTCATGTAAAGTCCACATTAAATCTGTGATAACGAGCATGAAAATAAAACTGACTCGATGGAAACTGTTGGAGCAGCAAAGGGAAGACCAACTCCATATGGATGCCTATAGTTTTGGAATGAGATGCTTAATGGCAGCATAGTGCCCCAATGCTTAGTGCAGTGTCCTCACAGCAAGAAGGTCTTGGGTTCTAATCCCAGGTCTTTTGTTTTCCCATGTCTGCTTTGGTTTCCTTCAGTTTCCATCCACTATCAAAAAGACATGCATGCTAGGGTTTAACACTCCTTTCTGTGGCCCTGATAAAAGTAATAGGAAAAAAGTCGAGTTGGTTCCTGAGCGCTGCAGCTGCTCATTGTTGCTGTACAACAGGATGGGTTAGATATGAAGAACACATTTCATTGTATGAATGGTTCAGTCCGTGAACCATTTTGAGATACAGGTTGTGTGAAAGCTGGATACATGTGATCCAAACATTTTGTACAGAGCATACCGTCAGTAAGGTCATCAGGGGTATGCAGCTGCAAAGCATACCTGCATGAGAATATCGCCATTGTGAATGCTTTAAACTGTGACTCGGGTCACATGCCAACCCCCTCAACTACCATTTCAAAATCTGTATATCACTGCCATTCGTTTTAGCCATTCCCGACTGCACCCTATGGGAGCACCATCTCAGTTTTTAGCCCCCTATTTCTCAAAATCCTTACAAAAGTCACTGATTCACAAAGAATGTATTTGTTTGGTAACTTAAAAGTATGACAGATGTTTCTTAAATTCTCTAACGTCAACTACTTGTAACTTGGAGATGTTCTCAATCAACTAGCATAATGTGCTGCTTAGGTGTATACCTTTACTCTTATTGAACTTATGCTTACAATCCCAAGTACAAAAGGGAACACAACAATAGCTGAACAGGCAGAGACAAACTAGTGGCCAAATCCTCATACTACAATACTACATACTGTTGTAGTGTATGTAAATGTCGTACGACCCAACATACAGATCTACCCAATGCAACGTCTGTAACCATGCACAATGTTTTAAAAACCCTTTTGCTTTCATATTTGACATTTTGTTAACATTAATCTATAAAATTCCCAACACGCAAAAAATACCAACTGAAAAGCTAGCAGTATGAGAATTTAGCCAGAGATAGGTATAGGAAACATGGCAACTTTTGCAGGCCTTACAAACCTGTTCCTCTCCGTAATATCTTTATCAGGTATAGTCTCTTGAAGTACAGCTACACGCACCTCGCAATTTACAGCAACATGGGTATTCTTCCAAATTCAATAAGCCAAATGAAAATATGATCCATCAAATTGGTGCCAAAACGTCTGCCTTTCACACACAACCTAAGAACATGGAGTAAAATCTCCCAATGCCTTTAACTAGCTAGGCTGGAGGTTGTAGAGCTAAAGATGTCTCTTTCAAATTTAGGACGTACATCTTGCTCAATGCTGAAAGTGCATTGCATAAATTTAGGTCATACATCTTTCTCAGTGCTGAAAGTGTGGGGACACCTTTATCCAGTTCCTCTGCGAGAGAAGAAACACTTGATAAAATCCCCATTACATCTTGTAAAGCTTTCCGTTGAACAAAGGTATGAACACCTCATATTCATGGGCTTTTGGGCAACTTCGTGATCCTCTTCCTCTCATATTTAACAAATGATGTAGTCCCACGTCAATCGTTATGGACCACTAGCTACACAGAAGGTCATCCAGGCCCAGAGGAGGCATCTTATCAAAGTCATAGGCATCAAACAAGTCGCTGATTCCCTGGTCATCTCCCAGACCTAAGAGATAGTCATCCTGTTCCAGGATTGGGGGAACTAGATTGAGGAAAGGTCCTAGGGAGCCTCCAAGGGCCCCCAGTGATGAAGGGATTTGGTCTTCAGTTTGCTGGAGAAGACTGGTGAAGTGAGGGGAGATGGGTGAGAGAGTGGTAACGGAGACAGCAGAAGGTGGCACATTGGACTGGCTGGTGGAAGTAGTTGTGGATCCGGATGTTTCTGTGGAGTAAGATCGCCAAGAATCAGTAATTAGGGCCAAGTTGCCCTGCTATGCACGGAGTATCTTAAAGGTAGAACAAGCAGGATTTTCCAGAAAAAAATATCAGTGTAGTCATACAAAAAAAAAATCCCTCTCAATCATCACTTATGACCCTCTAGACATGCGTAACAGGGTCTGTATCAGCAGAGACCATGTCCTCCGCCTGTGTTTTTGTAATTTACCATGTACGTGAACTTTCTAGGCATTAACCGTTGACTAGCAGGACTCTAAAGCTATAGCATCTAGGTATCAGATTGAGATATCACACATATCCAAGAGGAAACTATTGCAGTGGTAAACACAGCATGGAAACACGCAAATATAGCAAGATGAAATGCCAAGTGGACAAAGCTCTTTCCAAAACAAGAGTGAATCTGGGGTTGGCTTTCATCTACTGTGAAAACTGAAGAAAAGGATGGAATGAAGAATGATGAATGAATTGGGCTCTATACTGGAACATATTCTGGCAACTGGAGTTAAGGGGCACATGGTTCTGGCATCATTGAGATGTGGAGGGGGGGACCCAAATTCCTCATTTCGTGTTTTGCATTTCTCATTTCTCATAACACAACTAAAGGCATATTTTAAATTTATGATTATGGGCTATACAAATAAATCGACTTGACTTTGAAGGTTCCATTAACAAATACCAACCAATAAATCCTACTTGATCTATATTTCATTCATCTAATCTTGTATTAAAGATCCAACAAAGTTTTGGATTTTTGTTGGCTCAGCATGATGCTGTGAGCAAAGTGGCAGTGTTGTCATAAAGATCTACATTCAACCTCCAGTAGCTCATGCATTTGTGAGGCACTCCTTGTGAAGCACTTTGAATGGCTGTTAGACTAGAAAACCACTGCAAAAGAAAAAGTCCATTTACCATTTGTTCTAGAGGGAAGAATGATAGATGTAGCCCAGATGTTTGAAAAATAAACAGCAACGAGGTAATTTATCTCTAATTGGGGCTATGTATCCTGTCTTTGTGCCATATGTAATTTGTTGGATTTTGAGGGGAATCTGATCTGGAGATCCATTTGGAACCATCAGCAATCATTTCATAGCAAAATGTAACTGTTACTGATGGTCTCATCTGGCTGTCAATTCCAGTGGAAGAATTATATTGTGATTCTTAAACTATCAAAAACTCATAGCAGCTTTAAATTTTGTATTGCATAGACTAGCATTCTTCTCATTGCTCACCGTGTTTCAGAAAAGTGTATAAATTAATTTGCATTGATGCATGAAATTCTTACAGACCATACACAAATGTGTGGAAGAACTAAGTTTTGATAAATTAAGATTAAATGACAAAGTAAGAGGATTGTTTTGCATTTGACTCGAAGTCAATTCTACACTGTCTTCGAGAGCTGGGTTTACCTCGGGTCTGCATAGATTTAAAAGACATGTAAAAAAGTATTCAAAATGTTTTGTTTTAATAAAATATAGTGATCATGGAGTCTGATGATACTATGTTGTCCCAGTGTTTCGAAAGTTTGTACAAGGGACATGAAGACATAAATGCACTAACGCAGTATGTGAAACAAACCTTGTAGAACTTTGAGGAAGGGAGAGTTCCCATTAATGTCCAAGCTGCCGTTTTTTACAGGACTCCTTGGGTCATTGTCTTCATCTGGACAGAGCAGAACTTCTATAGGACCCTTAGTGCTAGTCAGATGAATGGACAGACTCTGGAAAGAAGAGGGGAATTAAGAAAAATAAATCAAATATTAGGTCCCCTCACAGAACCCACAGAAACAGAACTGGATGAGACAAACTAACCAACCCAAAATATAACTTGCATAGGCTTAAAGGGGTGAACTTGGGAGTAAGTACAAATAGCCAGTATTTCAACATCTATGTTGTTGAAATATTTCGTTTAAACGAACTCCCTCACAGATACCAGCTTCTGAAGCTACTCCCTACCTTCTTAAAAGGTACCAATGTTACTTCACAGAGAATATCCAATCATATCCATTTGTTTACAGGATCAAAAACACTGAGGAAAAGAACCACTTTGTAACCCCAATGTCCTTCCTCAGCTTTACACTGTATCCAAACTGAATGCAGGTTTCTGCAATAAAGTCAGCTTGCTTTGTATTCTATTGGAATGTCTGAACTGGCCACAAGTGATGCACCGTTTTGAAATGTACTTTTAACGGACACCCTTTCTATTTACCACATGACGCGAGTTGAAAAGCGCTGTGTCGGATGAGGAAAGTCTCCGTTCTGATCTCGAGCTCACAGCTGATAGGTACGCATTTTGTTAACATGATTGTTTCAGCGTGGACAGCGCATTCGATGCGACGGGACAGTCGGATATTCACTTAATGTTAGGACACACTGTTGGCCGTACCAGTTTTATGTCATTTAAAGGTATGAAATGTGTGCGAGTGTGTGTATTTATATACCTCCTCAGGATCCGGCACTTCTAGTTTGGTGTCTGTAGGGGCTTTGACCACTATAACCGTCTGGTCTCTTAGGTTGCCTTGCTGTCTGATGTCTTGATATGTTACATAAGCATATGTGCAGGGGGTAAAGGTCAAAGAAAAAACAACTGATGTATACAAAAATTAACCGGACCTACATGCTTTATCCCTGCTAATTCTAGTGTATAACAAAGTCTACTGAATGAGAGACAAGTGTGTTACGACAGAAGGATACCATCAAACAGGACAGATAACATTGACTGTTATTGGAGAACCAAAAACAACAGATGGAAATGGTCCATATTGCTGACTGAAGATGAAAAACATGCTTTTGACAAACCTCCATTATAATCATGCATTAACAAGTTGCAAACAGAGCAACTAAACTGTGCCGTTATCAGTGTAATTATCCAAATGAGCCAATATCTGAATCTATTTGATAATAACACACCAAAGAGAAAAGTTTAACAGAGTTCCCAATTATATGCTGTAAGCCAAGATAACCTGGCATCCATGAAAAAGGGTTACTTCTGGATATTGGTCCATGAACATTTAGATGGATATTTAACCCAAATAGCACCTTATTCTATGTAATTTTTGGGTCCACACCTACACTAAAAATATCTCATAAGGGCATTTTTTCACTTTTAGGATGAAGTCCAGATCTGGTACAATTCTGCTGACTTGTGGACCGATTTACAAAGGGATTACATATTTGGGGTTTCCTTACTCTCAAACCTCTCTCCTTGCTGCATCCCCATGCTGTCAGTTATAGCTAAATAAAATACTGTGACGATGAGATATTTAAATTCAACTGCTAGTAGACTATCAGTGTTATGCGTCACAACCTTAATCATCTGAAGTTAGGTTATTCATCATTCTAACTATAAAGTAGTAATGAGCACTTGTGGCTATTGTTTATTACAAAAAAAAGGCTAGATTAAAACCTAGAATCTGGCTGGACCATCTACGGTCAATGTTCTGAATTGTAGCCAATTTGTTAAAAAGGGTTTAGTAGTAGCGTCTAGAATGTGAAATCATACATATATCATCCGTAATTTGTTATAGTGGGCGCTGTGAAATTTGTTGTTCAAGTGTACTGAAGTACCACATCACATTAAATAGTTAAGCTACAATCAGGTTAAAAAAAAAGTTATGAATGCAGTTGCTGAACAATAATTTCCACTCATACCTTGGGATGTTCGATTTGAAAGAAGTTAATGCAATTGTAATCATAGCTATTCTAATTATGTGCGAGTCATTTGTGTGTATTTGGAGACATTCCTCATTTTTCTAAGGCTCTCTGTATTGAGTGTTTTGTCAGTGTGACCTGTTATTTGGGATGCTTCACCTGTAACTGGCTCTCTCATGCCTCCTACTGCATGGATAGCCATTTTCTCTCCTAATCTGCTCTATGCTAGACTATTAACCATGCATAACCATATATGGACAGAGAAGGAAAATATTATATGTTCTTTAGCACGCAGTATCAATCTGCTGAACAACCGCAATTTCACTAACATTGTTGGTCACCTGATCCAGCACTCCAATTGCTTAAAACATGATCAGGCACTAAACATTATCACTCAGTGATATTCATGGTTATAGGGCTAGCCCTTCAGACAGTCCAGCTAATGAATGAAAAAAAAGAGAGGGACAAGAGAGAGAGGATATTTCTGGTTGTTTGGCATCTCGCTCGCATGTCGCATGTCCAGGGTGCATCTCTGGATGAGCTGTTCAAGCCTCTGCTCTTCTTCCCCCAAGGCAGACACCTCTGCTGTCAGTCTTTGCCTCTGGCTCAAAGCTCCATCCACGTCCGACAGACTACAGCCCCTGCAAAGACAGTGATGGAAGTAGTGAGCACGGGTGCAGCCTGCTTTGTTCCCAAGTGAAGGCACAGAGCAAATAAAAAGGTTGAACTAAATGGAGTCAAACAAAGGATTAGAAAAATAAGGACAAATTTAGTGTGCTAAACTTCAGAGAGTATTTTAGGGCTGCAGTAGCTCAGTGGGTAGAGCATGTGTGCCTTGGGAATTGATGGGCCAGAGGTAGTGGGTTTGAATGCAAATTCAAAAATTGACTTCATTAGCATGACATCATTTTACATATTGCTAATCCACTGCAGGGCGTCAGGAAGGATATCCAGCCTTAATACCCCAAGATCCATCTAACTCCGTGTCCACCCTCACAACATGGGGACTGATTATGTCCCGTAAAACGGACTTTAACTTCAGAATGTACTTTGAATGCAAGGCTCGGTGAAAATGATGGTTTGTTTGTATGCCCACATTTCTTCCTAGATTAAGCTTTTTCAGGTTTAAAGGAGTAAGTTAACACTCAAGCATTCAGTTGTACACAGGTGTTCTTGAAGAAATCGTACAACATAGTTATGTCTTTAAAAATCTAAATGTCTTTTCAAGTATCTTGATTGATGATGAGCACTAATAATTCATAACATATATCATCTAAGTCTTTATATACACTCAGTAATCCATGGAATGAAGAAAGTTGAATCGGTTTGTCTGGATACCATGTTTATCGAGAGAAACATTTCATTACTCATCTGTGGCCTCTTCAGTCTCAACTGACTGCAGGTGAAAAACAACAGCATGTGATTCAATAGTCTTTGTGGATGCTCAATATCCAGGGAAGGAAATCACAATAAGATTGAATCAGTTCATCTTGACAACATTTATTGAAAGAAAAGTTTAATCCGTTATAGAGACTATATCTTCAGTCTAAACTGACTGCACTTTTCCCACCCTTATAAACAGCACAGTGGTATACCCCAAAACAAAAATCAGTTTCATATGCAAATTGCTAACTGAACTGTAGTTTCAATGGCGATGAGTACTATTCAGAGAATTAAGGAATAGTTGCAATCACAGCAAATGGTGACAGATGTACTCTTAACCTGACCCCTCGGTTCAAGGATAGTTGCTCCCTCTTAACATAAATGGCCTCTTTTGTCTCCCTGTTCAAACCACCATCCCACCCCATCAAGGATAAGCACATCCTCATCCTTGAAAGATTGGCCACTGGCCTGTAGATCAGTGTAGACTGCAGAATCCTGGCCTGACATGTTAGTTCTTATGTCTTGTGCCATCTTCTTGGCCAGCTTCTGTTTGGTGTCCCCAGTGGACAAGTCACAACAATCCTCCTGGCACTTAACCGCATATACTATATTACTGTTTGTGTCAGAGGACCTGATCCTTGGGTTGGAACAATTTGGGAGACAGCATTTTTTGGGATTAAAAGCAAGTGAGATGCAGTGTTTGGAAAATATGCATCTCAAGTGTTCAGAAACTCCCACCACATATGAAATCACCACGTATTTACACTTTTGCAGCTGTTGTCCTTCTCCTCTTGCCCAATCCTCAGTGAATACTACACATTACCATTAAAACTTCAATCAATAGCCAATTTACATGATAAGATAAAATCTTAGATAAGATATTCCTTTATTAGTCCCACAGGGATAAATTTACAGTGTTAAAACAGCAAAGTAAAAAGCAATCAGAGAGGCATAAAGTCTACGGCATAAATATATAAGGGGGAATTCAAACAAGGGGGGGAATATGAACAGTATATACAGGACGAGCAGGAAAACCAGACTTGTAAGTTAACTAAATAGTATGTGATCCAGTTGTTTGTCTTGATACCATTGTTGGTTTCAATTGTTCTGCAACTTAATTGTTTATCAGGATAGGGATACCGGCAATCAGTTCAGACTGAAGAAGTCACCTGTTTGAGGGATGAAATGTTTATTTCAATAAATGTTGTATCCAAATAAAATTATTTAACTTTTTTGTGATGTGATCAAATAAACTTATTATCTCCATCGGGCATTAGGAAGGGCATTCAGCCTTAATCCCACACGCCTGCCCTGAGATGGAGTGGTGACCTGTCCAGGGCAGCAGATCAGCAGACCACAGCAGATCATCCATCTCCATCTCTTCCTGTCTTCTGCACTATCCTCTGTCACACCAGCCGACTGCTTGTCCTCCCTCACCACATCCATAAACCTCCTCATTGGTCTTCCTCTTTTCCTCATTCCTTGCAGTTTCATATTCAGCATCCTTCAACTAATAAACCAAGCATCTGTCCTCCAAACATCTCAATCTCGCCTCTCTTGCTTTTTCTCCAACCCTTTCAACCGGGGCTGTTCCAATAATAAATTTATTCCAAATCATGTTCCTCTGTATCACTCCCAGCAAAAAACTTCTAAACTGCCACCTCCAGCTTTACCTTCTGTCTTTTTGTCAGTGCTACCATCTCCAAACCATACAACATAGCTCATCTCACTGGCATCTTGTAAGGATTCTCGTTCACTCTTGCTAGAACCCTTCTGTCACAATTCACCCCAAACACTCTTCTCCACTTATTCCACCCTGCCTGCACCCTCTTCTTCACCACCTGTCCACACTCCATTGCTTTTGAATTGTTGATCCCAAATGTTTTACCTAATCCACCTTCCTAATCTCCATCCATCATCAACCACATATCCGGTGTCGGGTCACGGAGGTAGCAGATTTCAGCCAGGACCTCCAAGCTTTCCTTTCCCTAGCAACATCCACTAGCTCTGATTGGGGGATCTCAAAGCATTCCCAGGCCAGTGTGGAGATAAAATCCCTCCATCTGGTCCTTGGTCTACCCCGTGGCCTTCTGCCAGCTGGATGTACCTGAAAAAACCCCTTTTGGGAGGCGATCAGGTGGCATGCTTACTAGATGCCCGAACCACCTCAACTGGCTCCTTTCTATTTGTAGGACCAGTGGCTCTACTCCGAGTCCCTCATGTATGTCTGAGCTTCTCACCCTATCTCTAAGGGAGACACCAGACACCCTCCTAAGAAACCTCATCTCAGCTGCTTCCCAATCTATAGTAATAATAATAATAATAACATTTCCTTTATCAGTCTCACAAGGGGAAACTTGCAGTTCTCTACATATAACCAATCCTATTTTATAGGAGCAATGAACAGCCACAATTTTTCACTCGGAGAACAGTTAGGGGTTCGGTGTCTTGGTCAAGGACACCTCAACACGCTTTCTGCAGGGTCAGGGATCAAACCTGCAATCTTACAATCACCAGACCACAACTCTACCCACTGAGGTATGCCACCCACCATATCCTGGCATTCTCACCTTTCCACTGTCTCTGCACCCATTCATGCATATGTATTTCATTTTGCTCCTACTGACTTTCACTCCTCTTCTCTCCAGTGCATACCTCCACCTACCCACACTCTCCTAAACCTGCTCCATACCCTTTCTACAGATCCTGATGTCAGCTGCGAGCCTCCTAGTCCACTGGGACTCCTGCCTGATCTCGTCTGTCAACCTGTCCATCACCATTGCAAACAAGAAAGGGCTCAGAGCTAATCCTTGATTTAAACCACCTTTACCTTGAATCCATCCGTCATTGCTACTGCAAACCTCACCACTGTCAGTCACACTGACCTCATCTATATCCTGCACCACTCTAATTACTTCTCCGCATACAATGCCACATCTCTCTCGGCACCCGTATGCTTTCTCTAAATCGACAAAGGCACTGGAACTCCTTCTGACCTACTCTGTATTTCTTCAAAGTAAACATTGCATCTATGGTGCTCTTTCATGGCATGAAACCATATTGCTGCTCACTAATCTTAGCCTAGCTTCCAATTCTCCCTTTCCTAATATGTCCATTGAAATCTGCTCCAATCACTACTCTCTCCTCCTTGGATACACTAGCCATCACTTAATCTAGTTCATTCCAGAATTCTTCTTGCTCTTCCATCTTGCACCCAAATCGAGGGGCATATATGCCGATAACTTTGATCATCACAGCTTTGATTTCAAGCTTCTTCCTCATCACTCAGTCCAACATTTACCCCAACATGCTCTTGACATATTCTTGCTTCAAACTTACCCCTACTCAATTTTTCATTCAATCTGGACAACAGAAGAATTTGAACAACACCTCTGATGCACCTGTCCTTACTCCCTTTTCACCTGGTCTCTTGCATACACAGTATTTTTATCTTCCTTCTCTCCATCATATTAGCCAGTCCTCTCTTTTTACCAGTCATAGTGGCAACATGCAAAGTTCCAACTTTCACCTCCACATTCCCATTTTTTCTTCTCTCTCACTGCCTCTAGCAATGTCTTCTCCCTCTCCTTTGGCCGAAAGTAATAGAATTTCCACTAGCACCTTACTGGCTGACAGGCAAAACGCTTTTGTTAGATAGACGTTTTAGCTTGAATGCTGCACAATAAAACTTCTTTTTCATGTTTCCATTCAATCGACTTGGGTTTTGGGCCAAACTCTTATAATGGCAGGAAAAACCTCATTTTTTTTCTTTCCCCTGTACACGTGTGCCTGTATCTATCCGCAGCTAACCTTGCACACTGCTGGGCCTACCAGCCCAAAACCTTTGAAAAACCTGTTCTAAACCACAATCAAGTGAAAATCCACAAATGACTTTTTTGCTGAAGTCGGAGCACCAGAGAATGGGAGATATGTCTGAAGGGGATCTGCACTCTACTGAGTGTACTCTTCTAGTTTAAATGGAAATGTATCATGGATCTGTTCTCAGGACTCACTATGAGCATAAGCAATATAAGAGGCAAATCAGAGCAGCAGATTGGAACAAGGAGAACTCCAATCTCCACAGGGAAGACATATCTTCAAATCTATGGGTGGATGCTGGGAGAAATGGGGGTTCGAAATTTATACCAGGGTAGCAGCCAGAAGTAGTGAAAAGGACAAAGAACATAGCCTGGATATGGTAAACCTTGTATGTGTTTTTGTGGCCAAACCTAATTCTTGCTGGGACTATGCTCTGCAGCCTAACAGAATAAAAATAAACATTACCCAGCCCTCTGCTTGGTTATTAAGGGTGCTTTCACATTAGGTAAAATTGCTTCCTACTGCACTCAAGTAAGATTGCCTTCACCCTGCTGGTCAGCTTTCCCATTAGTAATGTTGTTATGCACCAGAGTGAACTTGCATATCTACCAATAAGATCACTACATGCTGCATGCATATATAAAGATTTCGGAGACATGTGGGATTAAGAAATGCCTTTGTAGCACAGCACTCCACTTCTGTGTTTTGGTGCAGTTTTCAAACCTGATGGGAACTGTACCCGAGTACAAATGAACCGTACTAGAGACCATCTTTTCAAGTGGACCTGGGCACAATTCGTTGATCCATGCATGTGCACAAGAACCTATGTTAATAAAAGCCAAATAAAAGCTGAAGAAACTCTCCACAACCTGAGTAGCAGCCATTTACTCAAACACTATTACTAATGAGGCTCTTTTTTGCAGGTGGGTCCATTTTTGATTGCCAACCTGGATTATGGTCAGTCTGGTCAACGTTGCAATAACCACCAGGTGGACATGTGTTTGCATTGTTTTTTGAATATATTGGAGTTTACAAGTTCACAAAAATATTAAGCAGATGTTGAAGTTAGAAGAAAGAGGCAGAGAAAGAATGTACTTACATCCACTGAATATTGTTCTTGGATTTCTTCTTAATAAGGTGAATGCCCTCCAGTACATTGGTGATGTCATACAATCGTCTTTTCTGGACCTGAATAAGGTAGATGCAGCAATTATTAGTTAACAATTTGTCGGTCATCATTTGCATTGTATACCAAATTGCTACCCTTCAATAAGAAAGAATAAATTCAGTTGCAGCCACAAATAGGATTGGGTATTGATTACCAGTTCTACACTGACACTTTTTGAATAAATCTGTAAATAATTTATGAAATAAATGCTATATTTGTGACATTGAATTGAACGCAATAATTTTCTTGATTCTTAATAAACAGCCTAGCCGTCAGTGGGTCACCAACTTTATCCTGTTTCCTTCCATCGCAAATTCACCAACATAACCTGCAACTTCTTGCAAAATGTTGGTTCCATTTCTGTTAAGTGGTTTTAGGGAATTTTTAAAATCTGAATTATAATGGTTCTTACTTATTACATCTTTGAATAGCCAAAATCAGAATGTGAATAAATAGTTGCTGCAAATACCATCAGGATTTGGGGAAATGTGCTCTGACTACCAAGTTGGAACACACTACAACTCAGGATGAGAACATGGAGTTGGGACTGGTTGCAGAGGGCACTGAGGACATAGTTGATGTGGCATGCCACCTATGATAGTGTAAAATGTCATAGGTGGCATCTATAAGTTGTATGCCATTCTAGAACTGGTTATATTACATCTTTGTATATGCATCCACACCCATGGCCATGAGAGCTCATATAGTGGTGCATACTTTGAACAATGTCTACCCATTTTGCAGTGCACAACAAAGGCAAAAAACACAAATGGAATTTGGTGTTCTCAAGCAACAATTTGAGATGCAACAATCCACTTTTTCATCAATGCTGATGCCTGAATTTGGATATCTGCCAAAGTGTTATTTATATGAATGTTATCATTATTGTCATCATCGTTATTGTTAGTTTGTGATTGTCCTTGTCTGTACAATGTGTACGTTTCCATGAATCTGTAATAAACCATACATCGCTTTTTAATAGCAAAAATATGCACCATGCATTTAAATTTAAACCAAAGTAATTTATTTGAACTGTAGTTTAAGTAGGGATCACACACAAACAGGTGAGGGAGTATAAATTGCTTTGGGAATTCCTTTAATATATTAGACTTAAACCCATAATTACTGACTGGTTAGTGCATAATGCACCTCAGGAGTTGTGGTCATGCTGCTTGTTTAATTCAGTTGTTTGTTACTGTATTGTTGTATCTGACACACTCGCTGAGGCTTTAGACGTCTCATTTGCAAAAAAGTAAAAAGGTTAAAAAACAGTGAGAAGAACAACCCAAGCTTTTTTTAAAGCTTTTGCCCAAAGAACAGTGCACATCAAAGGCAAATGAGACATTTAAAGCATTAGTGTGTGTGTGAGACATACAAGACCGTAGCAAGCAACAGAAATACACATGCAGCATGAACACAACTCCCAATCTGCATTGCATGCTAACCAGTCAATGATGTAATTATAGGTATGGTCTATTGACTTATCAGTCAAATTGAGCTTTTTTTCCTCTCTAAATTACCCTAAATATATATTTTTAAAATAAAAAAGACTTTTCCTTTCACCATTTCATGTTAAAAACCCAGAATCATTTGTTGTTGTTTTTTGGCAAAAGACAAAACATGAACTAAAAGGCGATCTGTCAAACCAACTGGAAATACATTGCTCTAGATCAGGGGTGCTCAATAGGTCGATCGCGATCTACCAGTCGATCGCAAAGGTAGTGTGGGTAGATCGCATGGATAACTATTTTTTAGAAGGCCAATAGATCGCCATGAGATCTACCCACATCACTTTGCGTTCGACTGGTAGATCGCGATCGACCTATTGAGCACCCGTAGATCATTTTGACTTGATCATTTTATAAGTAGCTCGCATGCTAAGTAAGTGTGAGCATCCCTGCTCTAGATTAACCTGGTCTTAAGGTGTCTGAGGATATACACCGTGTCTGGTCCTGAAGCATTGACCCTATACTCTGAAACCTTTACCAATAGGTTCTCTCTGGAGCTTGAATTAATTTTCTATTTGCAAAGCATCAATTAAATCAAATAGTGATAATCTGGATGAAGTGATATAAGATTGTAAATGTTGTTCTTCACTTGTCATCACCAGTGACAGGAGAGTCCACACCTCTTGCTTCTTGGGCATGCCTGCAGCATTCATTATTACATGACACAGGCCGCGGGAATTTGTTCTCCCCATCCTACTGTATAGGAGCGGTGAGCAGCCATCATTTTGGCGCCGAGCACTTAGGGGCTCACTGACCTGCTCAAGGACACTTTGACATGCTTTCTGCAGGACAGAGGATTGAACCTACAACCATCCCATCACCAGACGACTGCTCTACCCACTGTGCTATGCTGCAAGTTTCACATGCAGCAGTACCAGCTCAATGCACAATCCCCGATTCAGTCGCTACATCATCTACGGCCATTTCATCTTTTTCTGAATTACAAGAGTTTAGGAGATCCCAGGATTGCATTTATTGCGTAAAGGTCAGCAAGCCCATCGAGTTCTGACACGGAATCAATTTGGGCCAGCCTCTGGCCATTTTTGGCCTCAGGTCAGACCCTGGCTTATTTAACTTTCCGGATATGTGCCGAGCAAACATAGGCCAATTTGTGTAACATTATTATATTGACTGTATTATAAACATGCATTTAAGCATACATAACACATAAAGTTGACCATGCCATGATACATCTACTTGGGAGCTTCCTTACAATCTCATATCTTCTTGACAGGTTTACAACTTCTGTGCGCAAGCTTTTCCTTGAGTTTGGAATTGACTGACCTGTAATGTTTCTGCAGCGAGGTTAAGGTCCAGAACCCCATCAGAGGATTGAGCAAGCAACTCTACAAACTTCTTAGTCAGCAGCCCAAGAGAGGTGTCATACCTTGTCTTCTCTGTTGGAGACTTGGGGGCTATTAAGGACATGGAACCAGAGAAATACAGAGTGGATTTTACTTTATAGAACACCTTTGTGTAGAATTAAACACAAAAAGAATCTTTCTCTGGGAATTATAATAAGGATTTTCAGTTTTGTTCCTAATTTGTACAAATTACAAGCAACTCTTGAAAAAAATAGTGGGTACTAGGTCTTACTTCTGGGGGTCTTTAATCGTGTTCCATTGGCTCCTGCCGTTGATCTCCCCTTTGGGGTTCTGGTTGGTTCTGCTTGGTAATGATGGTCCGAATCATCCAGTGCCAACCGCCGCTTTGCCTGTAAAACCAGGAATATAAAAATGATACAAATCTGACTTGTGATTTTGTAATCATAAGTGTTGTCCCAGATAGTTCTTCAATATTTTAAAATACCGCAAATTCATCACATCAAGGGCAATCTTGGGTGTAGGAATTTAGATACTGTGACAGAAATATCTGTGACCTGGCTTTGGATAAGAGGATAGATGGATGGCAGAACTATTTACCGATTTCTCATTCACTGGACAGAAAGATCTGCAATATATTATGGCTGAAGAGAATTAAGATACAATTAATGATCTCTTTACATCAGTAAAGCCAAAGAATAACGTGGAAAAGTCCAAATAGTTTTCTTTGAAGCAAGGGTAAATGTGGTTGTTTTAACTCATAGGCTCATTAAAAAGTAAGCAAGCACTTTGTTTCTAGCTATCGCTGTCAATTTTGAAAGATGTGAATAAAAGGGGTTTAAATTAAGATGACAATGATGGTGGTGTGGGAAGGGGGGTCATGGTGGTAGCGCTGTGGTATAACCCCACACCAGTCGAGTTAAGTTGGCTAATGCTGGCATCTTGCCTTTCTCCATCCATCCATCCATCATCAAACGCTTATCTGAAGTCAGGTCATGCAGGGTCATGCTGGTGCCTATCTCAATGCACATTGGGCAAAAGGAGGAGAAACACCCTGGATGGGACACCGCTCCATCTCAGGTCAGGCATGGGGGATTGAGGGCAGTTGCTCTTCTTGATGCCCCGCAGAGGATTCGTTCATCCAGCCTCTGGCTTGTTAGTTGCCAAACTGCATACTCTAGCCCTGATTAATCTATTGCAATGAACCCAAAATATATCCGACAGCACACAAGTCTTGGTGTCTTTAATGACCATTGATCATGATGTACCCCCCCTGAAGAAAAAGCATAGATCTTATCCCTCAAATGTAGGCATGTGATACATCTAGACATTTGTTAAGTGTATCATGAGGGCAGTCAGTTCTGTCATCCTTTGCCCATAGCAGTTTTCATTTTAGAAAATATTTAATAAGCCCTTTAATTATTATAACAACACTGACACGGGTCCCACCAGAATCATCTCCAATCAAAATTAGAATCAAGAACTTCTTTACAGCTCTAAAATCAAAGATGATATGTTCCTTTTCTGAATCCTTGTCACAAATGTTGAATGGACTTATTCTTATATAGCGCTTTTCTAGTCAAGTGCTTTTTTTTAAAAAAGCCACATATTTACAAAGCTATGGGCAAGATACAAATGCCTGACTCCAGGCATGCACTCTACCTGCTAAGCCAAAGTGACTCGTCTCACCTGAATGAAGAGCAAAAAAGCAAATGGACCCCATTTCTATAATATGTGGATGACTGTCTACTCATGTGTACGTCATTGTATTCCATATACATTCCTTGCATTGATAACACTTGATAGAGTCCAAGTCTAATTTTGGCTTGTATAAATATTCAGGTTGTATCCCGCATATACCCACTTTAATCCCAAAAATGAATGTGGAAGCCCTATGGCAATGTTCATCAATGCAACAAAGGAGTGCCTTCATTCACTTAGATTCAAATTACCACTCCCGGACAGTAGTTAAAATTGATCAAATTTTTTCAGTTCTCATTTGAATTCTATACATTTCTCAGTACGAGTCCAATAGGTTCAAATGCCATCTGATGATGACATGGGTATTCTGGCTAATTAAACCATCCAGACTTGCATGTGCTATAATTACTGAAACTTTTGGGCTTATCCAAATCCTGGACACACTTTTTAAGGATAATCTATTAAATGAATTCCAAGTCATGGAGACAGATGAAACATGCCCTCTATTGACAGTCAAAACGTCAGCCATTTTATATCAGCATACAAGGAAGGCTACTTAGTCAGAGCATGTTTATGACTACAACCCAAGATGGAGAGGCTGGTAGTTTACAAAAATATACATTATTAAGATATAGACAAGACATCTAAACCTGGTGAAAGAACTGTTTGGTTTGTGTGGGAAAGAGAAAAGAAATGTGCAGGCAGGACGATAGCAATAAGCTCAAATGTAACTTTTGTAACGAATCATCATGCAAAAACATATTATTAATCAGAAATAACATTGGACAAGATTGGGGTCAAGGCCAATGGTGTTCTTTTTGAGCTGACAATATTGCGACTAGCCTTGAGAGCTAACTAATGTTTTCAGGTTCCATCCAAGTTGGCTTGCATCTTTAGAAGCGACTGGGGGAGATGATTCCAAAAGTACTTTCCGAAATTGAAGTGCATCTCTAGCCAACTGAAAACCATTAGCTACTTTGTATGCCTATTTTTTTCCTTGTTAGCTAGCTAAAATGCCCATTTAGGCTATTAGCCAAACTACCCCACCAACCTCCCTTCCCCCAAACCAAGACACCAACAACAGCGACTAGGCCACCGCTAGTAATCTTTGACCATTATTTCCATCTGATTACAAGGGTGAGCCGAACTCAAAGCACGATTAAGATAGCATAGCATGCTACTTAAATACATAGATAGGTTTCTTCAAACTAGAAATTATTCTTAAGTCCCTAGTTACTTCACAAAAGTCAGCAAGTCACCGAACGGAACCAGTTCTGTAACTCGGCTAACGTTAGTTAGCTGCCTCGCCAGGTTGAGCTTCCCCCAAAACGAGTCCTGTAAATCCACTTGCTAAGCGGCTAGCTGCCGAAACACCAAGCTCAGCTAGCTCAGTAGGCTAACAATTTGGTGCGTTTGTTGCTAGTCATACCAATCCTGATCTACAAGAGCAATGTGTAGAAATTATTACCGGAGGTCTTCCTAAAGCGGGTCGTTGTCCTGCTCCATTTGTCGCAGCTTGTTGTGGAGTTGAGTAAATGTTGTTTGTTTGAGGTTCGGACAAACAGACATTTGTTGTCTGTGTAATATTGCAAGGTGGTGGGGCTGATATTATCTGTATATATGTAGCACTGGGTAGACTAGGGTTCAACCGATCCGAGAGAGTTGTTAAAATAATATTATTGTCTAAAGGAGAGCCTCCAACACCCGCTAAAATCACTTTGTCCGGAGCTGAGGATATCCCTCTTCTCATCTTGGCCAGGTTCGGGATACCCCTTTTGTCTCTATACTTTCAAGCTCGTTTGGCTGCTAATCCGTCGTAACAATTTCAAAAATAATCAGACCAAAGTATACCTGAAATTCAAATTCAACGGATCTAACAAAGAATGTCCTGTCAAGAAAGTGCATTTAGGCAGATGCAACGGATTAAAAAGTAGCGCAACTCTCGACTCTCCCGTATAGAAATGGCTTCAGGAAACGGACTGATGAATGAAGGGATACGGTTTACGCGCTCAAGAGCCCTCCCGCGAAACTCAGATTTCCCGGGACTTTTTCAAACAAAATTTACATATCACACGCAATTGCTCAGTCTTGTCACTGCCCCCGCCCATGTTGACTCCACATCGTCGAATATAACCGTGGGATTCACGTCGCCACGTGTTCATTGGGTAGTTGTAAACAGGGAACGTCACTTGACACGCCTTACGTGTTTTTTTTAGAATGTCGACAGGTGGCGGTCTTCCCCAACATTACGAATGACAACGAAGAAAGACGGGATGGGAGATTAGATGCACTAAACAGTTGCCTTAGACCCCAGAGAGAGAAAGCCAAGGTAGACAGACCCAAGGCCTGAAGAAAATAGTCTTTATACATGCTCGATATTCCTGGTAGGGGAAATCACAAAAAAAGTTGAATCAGTTCAATACCAAATAAAGCAGTTATTGAGAGAAACGTATTATCACCAATAGAGGTGACATCTTCTGTCTAAACTGACTGCAGGCAACCCCACCTTTATATAAACCATGTAGTTGCACAACGACTGAAAATAACGATTGATTGCATATACAAATTGACGTGAGCATTAATTAGAGTTATAATTACAATGTATACCATTCAGGGAACTGGGAAGCCATCAAAGCATTGCAAAATGGTGATAGCTATATATTTATCTTCCAATAGTCCACAGACAACTATATAGTCCCCTTAAGAGTTACTAAAGGAATGGGAACACACCAGGGACAAGGTGTATTCAATTACTGTCATTGCCATCACTGCTTTAATGTCTATTCAAGCATACCACACATGGTATTGACTAATGCAAACCGTTCACACACCTTTTCTCTTTCTGAATGATGTTTTTAAAATCTCTTTTTGTGTATATGTGATCTGGAGGAGCCGTGGAGATGTGTCACCACTACTACCATGCAATCCAGGCATGACTACATGTCTGGATTGTTGTCACCTACTACTAGTGCTACTGCAGCCTCTTTAAAGATTATTGTCATCCGTCCATCTGTCTAGATTCTACATATGATGAGAATAAGCCAAGGGGCTAGATCTGGTGTATTTGCACTCTAGATGTATATTAATTAGCAGTGTGATTATGAAGGAGATTATCATTATTACTGATACGTCTTTTGTAATTCCATTATGATTCTGTTATCCTCTACTGTAGTGTGCTGTAAATTGTGTTTTATTGTGTATATCACAACATCCATCGCACCACTGTCCATCTTGGAAGAGAGACCCCTCCTCTGTTGCTATCCCTGAGGTTTCTTCCTATTTTTTCACCCCGTTAAAGTTTTTAAGAGAGTTGTTCATTATCCGATGTGAGGGTCAAAGGATAGGATGTTGTGTTCATGTAAAGTCCACTGAAGCAAATTGTTGATTTATGATAATAGGCTATAAAAATAAAATTGACTTGACTTAACACCACAAAAAAGGTGAATCAGTTCAACTGGATCAGAAGTTTATTCAAAAACGTTTCAACCAGGTGACATCTTCAGTCTGATCTGTTTGGATTACTGTGATGGTTCACTCTGGAATTGGTAGAAAGAATTTCACTAGTCTTTAACTTGCTCAAAATAAAGCTGTGAGGATTAGATTTGTTCAAAAGTCTACACACAGTTCTCTGATTCTTGCATCGCTTTACTAGCCTCCTGCATATTTTACAGCTGCCTTTAAGAATGTATTGATTACCATTCAAAACATAGGCCACACCTGCAGCAACTATATATCGCAGACCTTTTAACTCTTGGACAGTCCGCAGATGAGGCCCATCTAGGTGGATTTGATGTCTTGGTTGGAGATTAACAGAAACGTGGTTTGGCAATCAGGACCCTGAGAGTTTGAAACAAGCCACTTGAGGAGATCAGCATCACCTTTAATTCACTTTGAAAAACTTATTTTAATAGACTAGCTATGTTCAATACTTTTATCCTTTTCTTTCAGTTAAAAGTGATGAGGATGATTTTGATGTGTTGCAAATTTTATATTTATCTATATGTAAAATATCTATGTACATTTGTGTATATGAATATAATGTATGTAAATGTAAATATGTAAAATATGTAAGGTATCTATATGAGATCTATAAAAGGGACGGCATAGCTCAGTGGGTGGAGTGGCTGTCTGGCAATCGGATGGTTGCAAGTTTGATCCTTAGTCCTGCAGAAAACTTGAGTAAGACACCGAACCCCTGAGTGCCATATGATGGCACTTCACTGCTCCAATACAATAGGATGGGTTAAATGCAGGGAATTCCCGTTTTCTCCTAATGGGACTGATAAGGGAATCTGTCCTGTTTTCCTGCTCTATCTTGAATCTAATCCTGCCATCTGTCTTTATGCATGCTCAATAATCCAGGTAAAGAAACCACCAAAATGGAATCAGTTCACATGGACACATTTTATTAAAAGGAACATTTTATCCCTCATACAGGAGATATCCTCAGTCTATGCTAACTGCAGGAATCCCAGGTATTGTCTATACAAGGGTGTGGATACCTGCAGTCAGCTCAGACTGAGGATGTCACCTGTATGAGTGATGAAATGTTTCTTTTAATAAAACACTATCCAGATGAACTGATTCACGTTTTTTTGTGTGAATATTTGTTCTTGTGGTGGGTGGTCTTTTTATGTTATTCTATCTGTTTTTATTCTGGGAGGCACTCCGTAGGCACTGTTGTACGACAGGGCGACCGAAAGGGAAAGGTCTTTTATTTTCCACAAACGCTGTAGATTAGCCTCCCTCACAGGATACCTGTAATTCAACCTGGCCTTTGAGCTACCATCAATACAACTCAACTTACAGTAAATCAAAACTTGTAGTGTAAAGTTCACCAAATAATGGATTATTTCAGCCTTAAACCCATCACATGGCAGTGACAATGGACCTCATTCATCAGTTGTTGTACATACAAATTTGTTGCACAGCCATGGAGTATTTTTAGCTCTTAAGATTGTCTGACAGCCAGAAGAAAAGCCTGATGGTCATTTGTAATGCCTTCCACTAACATCAACCTCTTGCAACCAGCACCACCCAGGCTTGCAAACGCATCAGTCAACCAAATGGCGTCTGCATTCGGGGGTTATCCTGGTTCTACACGGGCCTCTGATACAAACTTCAGGTCTAAAACATACCACGGGTATGTGAGAGCAAAATTGTACACAGATGAATATGATAATTCCCAAAAAAACATGTTTTAAAGATTAATCATCGAGATAGTCAAAAAAGTCACAATAGGTTGAATCAGTTCATCTGAATGTCTTGATGCATGGTCAGTAATCCAGGTAAAAGAATCACAAAAAAGGGTGAATCAGTTCAACTGGATCAGAAGTTTATTCAAAAATGTTTCATCACTCAAACAGGTGACATCTTCAGTCTGAGCTGACTGACCCAACTTCCATATGAACCCAGCCTATCGTGGTGTGGTGTCAATGTACTGTTTACAAGAGGGGGGTGGTGCTGCAGTCAGCTCAGGCTGAAGATGTCACCTGTTGGAGAGACGAAACATTTCTGAATAAACTTCTGAGTCACATTTTTTGTGGTTCAGTTGAATGTCATCTTCAGCTGAGTTCTCCCGTTTAAAAAAAAAAGTATATTTGGATGACCTGTTCCAAAAATATGTTGACTACCTGGATTCTTGAGTTTAAAACATGTTTTTCTTCTTATCCATATTGGCATTGTTTTACCTAAATCTGGGCGAGTACTCAAATTTACATATCAGTCCCTTACAAGACACTTGAGTAGCTCCCATTCCTGACTCAGAGCTCCTCCTGTTGTTGTTTTTTTTAAAAAAACCTACATTCAGATCGCCTGGTTCAACCTAATTTGACCTTTCTTTCCTATGGTAACTTCTAGTTGGTTTCACCGAGACCCCAACCCTCATACCAACCCCATGCCTCATTAACGTACAGTGCTGTCAACGTGTCCATTGTCATATTCTACTTACACGAGTAACACCACACAGTGTCACTCGTGGATTATCGCTGTAATCCTGAAAGACAGATTTTTATCGACGTATTTTCTTATTTATGCACTGTGATGTGGTTTTGAGATCAATCTCACATTTAAATCGGGGGCGGGGACAGAGCTCTCAAACTGAACGAATAGGAACGGACGGACTCTCATCGAAACCCCGGACTGGTTTGACTCATCATGAAGCTGCTCTGACAACTTAACACACGACTGGCTTTTTTCCCTCGGGTGGATGGCGACAAGACGTCCGTGATGTATTTTTAATCACTCGGAGAGATAAAAGCCCAGCGGAGAAACATAAAGAGTGAAATCATAAAGAGGAGAATGCAGGATGGGCGACCGAGCGGACGCCGCGTTTAAAACAACGGGATCCAAATGGTTGTTACCTGTCAGCCAGTTCTTCGGGTTTCCTCTGGATCAGGTGAGTTTGTGCACCAAAGTAAC
>OMLC01103003.1:0-11218 GCA_900302585.1 Regalecus glesne | reverse complement strand
GGGTGTAAAAAGCTTGTATTGTTCTGTACAGGTTGACAAATTGTGCAGAGTGTAAACTGTCCCCCAGGTTAAAAACACATCACACTGCACTTCACCATCGACAGGTAAAAGACTGTCATGGGTAAAGTTTAAACGCAATGCAAGCACATTCACACATATTTGTGTGTGTGTGTGTGTGTATGTATGTATGTGTATATATATATATATATAACTCTTATTCAATTAGGATTCCAGTATGTCGCAGGACATTTAGTGAGCTTGAATCGACAATCCAGAAAGTTGGCCTTTCTCTATGTCCTCTTACTTTGGTATTCATTTTAGACGATAAAAGCATATTAGAACTGCTTTGTGCTATGAACTTAAAGATGACATCATTTGAGCCAGAATGGAAAAGAGAACTATGAGGATTTCATTTTCCAGTCTAGGAACTCAAATGGCAGGATAGGCAAATGCAATTAAGTCAAAAACAATTGTGTAACCTCTTTGAATCTAGTATCTTCGTGGGGCTAATGTTCTAAATCCTTAGGTGCCATCACATATTCATCCTGCTGGTAACATATCTAATGGACTTTCCTCCATTCTTGTTCTTATAGATATTCAATGGTGATGGCTATGGGCTATCTGACAGTGTGCCAGGTCAGTCGAGTCTTTATCTTCAACTATGGAATACTGTCAACAGACTTCTCCGGGTAAGAAAAAGACCAATCGGTTGTCATTTTCCTTGTTTTAATCCCCCTTTCCCCCGTTTTCTTTCCCCGCCACACCTCTTTGCAATGTCTGAAGTTGTGTTATCACTTAAACATCACCTAACAGGTGCCCTTACTTGCTTAAACAGTCACCAGCACCACAGCCCTGTGTAAATATCACGCACTGATTAAAAAGCAAGGCTTCAGCCCGTGAGCACTTATTATTGTCAGACTAAGTGATTCCTCTCTTGGCTTGTTAACATTCACCTGCTGTGTTAATCGTAGGAGTTTCGGTTTTGAAAGAGTTGCAACGTCCTCCATGGGCATTCTTCTCTCTGCTTGAACTGTGCCATTGTGCCATTTTTATTTATCATGATTAGTCCACATGGAATGATGCAGAATTATTTGGCTACTAAGCATTCATAATTCAAGTGTTTTTCTTTGAGAGATTCATTGTAAAATGCTTTGAGTGGTCATTAGACTAGAAAAGTGCTATACAAGAACAAGTCCATTTATCATGATTTCTTTAAATAAATCTGTATCTGCAAAGTGGCAGCATTTTGTAAGCAAAGGTGTAAACAACTCAAATACTCCCCAATGGGGTATACATAAAAGAGTATTGAGTTTTCCATATAACTGAAAAGGAATGTTACATCCCGGTGATACATTTATTTTTGGAATTTGTGTGGTGGGATAGCTCTGGAGGTAAGGCGGTTGTCTAGTAATATGGAAATTGGTGGTTCGATCTCCGGCCTCTGCAGAAAGTATCTTGAAGTGTCCTTGAGCAAGACGCATAACCACAAACTGCTCAAGCCCTGTGATGGAATGGTGACCTGTCTAAGGTGTTTCCTTGCCTTTGTCCCATGAGTGCTGGGATAGACTCCAGTATGACTCCACAACTTGACTTCGGTAAGTTGACAGTGGATGATTGGAAGGAACCAAACTTGACATGGAGATCTAAGACTACCATTGTTGCCATTTGGTTTTTTTTGTCTGGTTGGATACACCACACAATGTGACCTTTTCAGGAAATGTGGGCTATGATATCTAGATGGTCCAGTTGAAATTTGGAAGTAATTGAGACAAGCATGCAAAAAAAAAACATACAAATTATTTCTTTGGCCATAGTTTGTATCAGAAATGCATTGCTTAACTTCAAATTGACAATGAAATGTTTGAATTTCTATTTCAAGTATATATTCTCATCCATTGCCTAAGTAAGATTTTTTTTGGAGATTGGTCGGGGTCCCCCTTAGTTGGTTATGTTTGGTATCGCTTGATTTTGAAGTTATACGGCTAGCTTGCCAACCTGCCGTGCAAAACAGCTGCCAGTAGCATTCTATTAGGCTGTTTATTTTGATGGCATGTATCAAAATAACAGCAACAGGCAGGGGGATGACACGGTTTTGAAATGGGGGTTACTCGGTGAGAACAATAGCCCTTTACCCTTGTTGAACCTCCCAGCCATTTTAGCTGACACCATCTGGTGACTTCATTTTTTGACAGAGATTTGGTTCCAGGGGTTTCGATGAAAGTTTTACATTACATTTTGAACATCGATTCAAAATCCACCTTTAATTGATTTGGTGATGGTGTTTTTATCCGAAGTTGACACGTTAGATGTAGATGACTGACACTGCTGAGTTCTCATTGAAAGTGTTCAAAAAGTACCGAGGAACCACTTTTCAGATTTGTAAAAGTGAATTAAGGCAATTGAAATGGCTGGCTGCTCAGTTCAACTCAAATCAGTGATTCTCGTGATGAGTAACCTGGCCTGCGAGTCAGCCTCAGTCAGATTGAATAGTATATTTGGAAAACTAATGGTTTAGGTGGCTTTTCCAGTGAATAGGTGAATGGTGGTGAATCACTGTGATGGAATTCATATATGGTTTTGCTATAACTGTAGGAAATAATTGAAACAACTTATTTCAATCATTTCCACATATAGTTTAGTAAACAGCTGTGTGTCCCTATATATGTTCAGTGACTGGTAAGGTACATTCTAAAACTTGTTGAATTTATCAATATTTATATTAATCCATGTTGGTTGGGGCTCAGGGTCAGGGGCATTCTTGTTGATTCTGGGGCTATAGCCACTGTCCCCAAAAATGACGACTTGCTCCCTTGCAATCTCTGGTCTTGAAACTGTCATCATAAGGGACTCAATAGAACATCAAGTGAATGCACAAATCGCTCACACCACTGCTTAATGTCTCTGACTTCAACAAGTGGCTGCCTGATCTACTCCGAAAGCGTCCTGATCCATGCTGGCTCTAATTATCTTTCCACATGCCTATGATCAGTTAATCAAGAAACCCGTCATGGCTTTAGTTGAAAATGTAAAGTCCCAAATTGTGATCTTCTCCACTCCCCCACCAGCCACAAGTCCAGTGGGAGTGGGTGAGTTCAGTGAATTGCTGTGCATGTATGCAAAAGAGGTACACTTCTGACGAATTACGCTTTGACCAACAAGACTAGGTTCGGTTGTTGTGAGATATTATTTTGAAAACTTGCAAGCCAGTACAAAATGTCAGACAAACACTGAAATGGGCTTGAGAGGGATCCGTGGCAAAGTGCAGTGGATTGCACATATTCAGCCTGGAACCCTGAAAATGTTGCCCCAATGCCAACTGCCAACCCTTTATTGACCTGGCACTGCCAGCCACACGGCCAGCCTCGCTCTGCCTGGGCTGGGGATGCTGTGCACACAATGGAGCCCTCTCACACACACAAACTTGCATGTGTGTGTGTGATAGAACCAGTGAGAGAAAGGGTGGGACATGCACACGCGCATACACGCGCACACACACACACACACACACATATACATACACGTGCACACCCCTAAGACAGAGAGGTCTCTATTTGTGAATGAAACTAGAGCAGGGGGAGTGAAACTAGACCACGGTCTCTTTTTTAGACTTACAGTATGATACTTTCCTGTCTCTTCTATCCTGTCAGTGTCAGGGACCTTTTAACATGGTGTGTGTGTGTGTGTGTGTGTTTGTATCTTTTTTCTATAAAACCTAGATATTATCTAAATGCTGTTAGTGTAATGTGCATTTCCCACTGGCAGATAGGATTTCTCTACTTGCTCTCGGGGTCTATATTCATAAAACATGTTTTTATTATCTCTCCTCAGACCTCTGATGATTGTAACACAGAAGATCACAACGTTGGCTTTCCAGCTACACGATGGTAAGAAAGATAATAAAGTCACATACCAGTTATGTAATGGTAAAAAAAAAGCAACACATTTAACTGTCCCTGTTATGCAAAGACTTAAGATGCTTTAAACTCAGAAGGCCCAGATGATCTTGTCACATGCTGGCCATATTCTCAATAACTCAGGGAGTCATTTGAGAGAGAGAGAGAAAAAAGATGGAAAAATAACATGGACAGGTTCCTTGAATTGTGCAAGAGGGGCGAATGGATGGATAATGGATTAATGTAATCGTTCATTTTATCCTCTATCTAATAGAGGATCTAGGTTTGAAAAGGGCAACTTAGTGATTACATTTAATGCTTTTTTCTCCCCAGGCATGTGTAAAAAGCCAGAGGAGCTTACCCCTGACCAGAGACGTCTAGCTGTAAAGTAAGTATTTGCTGTGGTTAAGTCCCAATCAGGACTGCTTGTTCTTCATTAAGGAATTTTATGTTGTTGGTTAAACTCATGTAAAACCAAATCATCACGGAATTTGCCGGTCAGCATGGGATGGCTTATTAATCAGGACCTGATGTCTGTGTGTGTTTGTATGGTTGTGTGTTTTAAGAATCAATGAATTTCATCTGGTTCCAAATCCTTTTATAGTTAGTAAACTACTTAATTTAAGATGAGACAACATATGCTTTTCATGTCTTTTCTGAGAAGGAAACTTGTAGAAGTCTCAAGTTTCAGTGTTGTACTTCTCATTGCTTAGGTTTTGCCCTTTGGAAACCTCGGTTGCTTAATCGCAGAAAGTTGAATCACTTCATCTGGACACAATCTTAATTGAGAGAAATGTTTCATTGCTCCTCTGAGTGACCTCTTTAGTCTCTAGCGACTAGCATCTCCATCCTTGTACAGTGGCATAACAACTAAAAACAACCATGGGTTTGGCAAAAAAGTCAAATCAGTTTATGTGGATGCAACACTTGGGGACAACCATCTGATTTACATACAAATTGCAGTGAGCATTAACAAGAGTTCCAATGGCCACGTGCACTATTCACAGAGAATATGGAAATAGTTGCAATCACAGTAATGTAAGATGGCAACAGTCAGATTTCTATTCTTACCCCCCTCCACACACACATTCATGGATGGTCATATCATCTTCAGATTGATGGCCTCTGTGACTTCTTGTTCAAATCAGCATTCCTGCCAATCAAGGGTGTGCAGATTCTCATACTTGAAAGAGTGGCCTCTGGCTTGTAGATGGGTGTAGTTCTCAGGAGTCACAGCTATTCCCATATTGAACTGATCGTTGACTTTGATTATTGTCACTGTATTGTCTATAAGGGTGGTGATACCCGCAGTCAGTTGAGACAATATGCCACTTGTATGAGTGATGAAATGTTTCTCAATAATGCTGTATCTAGATGAGCTGATTCAACATTCTGGGATTTCCTTACCTGAATTATTGAGTATGTATAAAGACTTGGTTGCTTAAAAGAGCATTGTAATTTTCTACCTGAATGCTACCCCCTATTGCCCCCTCCCCCTATCAAATAACACTAAAACCAAAAATCAAAAAAACTCAGCCAGCCCAGTGCTTTTTCAATGAAGAAATCTGGGTTACAGAAAGTCGACTATTGATATGTCTTCATGAGAGGGGTTTGTTTTACATGTCAAGATTAGTCCCCATGTTGTGGGAGTGCACATGGACTTAGATGGAGCTTGGGGCATTAAGCCTAGGTGCCCTTCGTGATGCCCCATGATGGGTTCGAACCTGCTGTCTATGGCTCGTCAGTTCCCAAAGCAAGCGCTCTACCCCTTAGCTACTGATGTCTCTATTGAATTGTCTTTATGCATATTCAAGCTGCTCACTCAGGCAAGCAATGGAATCACAGAATATTGAATCGGTTCATCAGGAGACATTTATTGGGAGAAAAGTGTCCTCATTCATCTGTCACCAGCTTCCATTGCTGTTATTGCAACTATTACCCGATTCACATGCCTGGCCACTCACATGAGCCGGTACGTTCTAGTATCAGAGCTGTTTCTTAGCTTTTTCCTTTCAGAGCATGTTGTTCCCCTTTTCTATCTCCCTTCAGCTCTGGGTTTCGCTGAGGACCCACTTTCCCCGTAATAGGGTATTGGTTTGATCACCTTAGGCAGATCTGTAATCGGCCTCCCTATAGTGCCTGCTCTCCTGCGAGCCATGCTCCCCCTCTCCACTTGTAGCTGAGGCTAAACCACATCCTCCTACCACAGTGATGGATTTGCTTATTTGCATACGGAGCAGAGAAGAAGAAACTTTGTCACCATACGTATAAAAGTCAACTGCTTATCTGAGCTTGGGTTGCAAAGTCATGCTGGAGTCTATCCCAGTGTTCATTGGTTGAAAGGCGGGGGGGGTCTCTGGATAGCTCACCATTCTGTCACAGGGCTTGAGCAGTAAGAGGTTCAGTGTCTTGCTCAAGGACACTTCAACACACTTTCTGCATGGGCTAGGAATCGAACCATCAATCTTCTGATTACTAGTCAACTGCCCCATCATCATCTGCATTTAACCCGTCCAATGGTGAAAGAGGAGTGGGCAGTTGCAGCACCCAGGGACCAACTTCAGATTGCCTTGGTCAGGGGCACAGGCATTCGCGTTAACCCTAACATGCATGTATTTTGGATGGTGGGAAAAAACTGGAGTCCCAGAGGGAGAACATGCAAAGGCCACACAAAATGGACCTGGGATGGCCTAGGATTCAAACCCAAGACCTTCTTGTTGCATTCCCCCTGAACTGACGTACTTGGAGCTGGCCACTTGTGATCAGATCACGTACCAGGTGTAAATGATGGCATGCTTTTTTCACCGCTGTCAAACATAGATGAGACGTTGTATTTAACTCCACCTGAAGCATTTGCTCATAGCTTGACTTGCAACACATCAGTTTTCTTTGGTTTTCAGTGTGTTTGAGTTTTTGTTCATTCCACAGCGAGAGGCCCTCTCTCATCGAGTACCTGAGTTACAACCTGAACTTCCTGAGTGTTTTGGTGGGGCCCTGCAGTAACTATAAGGACTTTATCAACTTCATAGAGGGAAGGCATATCCTCAGACGGCTAAGACAGCACTCGGGGACCTGCAACGGACAGAACGGTTATGAAAAGGCTGCTTTGCCGTCACCTTTGGTACACCACTTAACTTTATCATAATTATTTACTTATTATAATGATTGTACAATTTTACTAAAATCTATTTGGGATGGCTGTTTGGGGACCCACGACTGATAACCTCTTTTCTCTTAGAGTGCAGTATGTCGCAAACTGCTGGTCTGCTGTGGCTGCATGCTGTTCTTCCTCACTGTAACCAGGTCCTTGCCAATCACATATAATGTTGATGCCCACTTTGTCAGCCACGCCCCCTTCCTCATCAGGCTCACCTATGCTTTCTTCTCCATACAAGCTGCAAGACCTAAATTCTATTTTGCATGGACTCTAGGTGAGCACCATGTAAATTATGGGTTGGGATCAATTGTGCATGCTTGCCTGGAAGTTCAATGCTTGGAATGTAACCTAGTTTGAGGGTTCTTTAAACTAGATCTGCAAGTGACATGAGTCACAAGAGTTGATTGTATCCATCATGCTCCAAAGCATGCCTGGCAACCCCATCTCACAGAAAGCTCTGACGAACAAGGCGGGGTAGCAAATTGACGTTGCTGTCATAGTTTTGAAGGGGAGTGACATAAGCAACACGTGAGCTCTGTTGACATTAAATGAATAGTTTGGTTTATATCAGCTTCTTCTTTCCTGCCAGCTGACGCCATCAACAATGCTGCAGGTTATGGTTTCATGGGGCTCGATGAGAATGGAAAAGCATCCTGGGACCTCATCTGCAATCTCAACATCTGGGAGATTGAGGTACATTAAAATATAAAAACCGGTCTCATGCACATAACGGTTAAACAGACAGATTCATATGTTGAGTCAAATTTCAGGATTGCTGGTTATGTTTGTAATCCCTAAGCATTAGTGATTAGGGACACTGTTTTGATATCCTTTTGAAGTAAGTCATTGTGAATAAGTATTGTACTTAGACCAAACATTTACCTTAAACTAACAGTGGCTGTGGACGGTGAAGCCTCCATCATATTTGAAATGTGTTGTTTCTAATTAATGCCACCACGAATCTTTTTCAGACAGCAACCAGCTTCAAAACATTCATTGACAACTGGAATATTCAGACGGGTGTTTGGCTCAAAACGTAAGCTGGACTTCTGCACACACACGATTAGAAATGTCATATCATTGTTCATCATTATCCCCATACATGGCTTCTCCTTCGCTCCTGGCGGCTCCTAGCTCTTCTATTCAACTTCAACCCCCCCATGTTCTCTCTACTGTTCTCTTCCACCTCATCTCCGCCTCACCCAGCTGAAACAGTAGAAATGACCTGATCACTTTACGAATTCCTAGTTACCTGGACCCAGTGCTACATAACTCTTATCCAAGTGTGAACTTTGTTGAATAGAATCACATTTGTGATCTGACCGAACGCATCTCCTCTCCTTGCCTTTCTCAGTGTGTGTTATGACCGGGCCCCCCGTTATCGTGTGGCACTGACTTTTGTGCTGTCTGCTCTGTGGCATGGTGTTTATCCAGGATACTACTTCACTTTCATCACTGCTATCCCGATCACTATGGCTGCACGTGCTGTGAGTACTCATCTCTTTGGAACCCACAGTGAAAATCCAGCTAAAACTAGCTTACATCTGGAAATGGATTTTACTTTTGGCCAATAGGAAAAGCACTCGAGTCACATGAATTCAGTTACATGCTAAATCAGATGACATGTGAGGCTGATTCGTGTTGGAAAACTATGAATGTCAGACCTTGTTTACTTTAAGCATCAAAGAACTAGACAAAATGGGCTCGCCAAGCAATAATTTAAAATAGGCGAATTCAAGGAATTAAAGTTAAATTGTCTTCAGTTAAGCAGGGTCAGTTGAAATATTAACAATGTAGTTCAAAGCTATTGTGTTTTAGAACTATAACTGATTCACTGGCCGGTGTTATAGCAATTCACCTTTTTATCCATTTAAAATTCCTTTTAGAGTTCCTAAATCATAAAGTGACCAAGTATGATATGATCTCTCTGCCTCATTCCTCTTTAGGTACGTAAAACATTCCGTCACTACTTCCTGTTTTCCAGAGAGGTGAAATTGGTCTATGACATTATAACATGGGCAGCCACTCAGCTAGCTATCTGTTATACTGTCATGCCTTTTCTACTGCTGGCAGTAGAACCTACTTTGGTCTATTACAGGTATGTCATGTCTGACTCTTTTTGCGTTTGCCTTAAGTGCAAACTTTGATGATGAGTAGTGACAGAACCGGTGCACAAATCTCGATTGTCCTCTCCAGACTGATTTCCATAAGCCATCGTAAAACCGCTGGCTATACACAATACAATTCTGTTTACAACGCTCCAGGTCAAATGAACAGCCAGAAACCCGTGTAAGAGCATCATCAGGCTGCACTACGATCAATGATTTGGTGTTTTTTGCATGTCGCAGAACTCGCTTGATGCCTAATGCAGTGAGTTTATGACTGTGGGCAAGCGCTATCATGTTGAATCCTGAGTGGGCCCTGAAATAGTATAAACTAGTGAAACAACTTGTGTGACCGATCTGTACTAAACCACTACATGACTAACAGCTTCCCAAGATTTTATTTTATATTTTATTCACCCAGTATCCACCCAACACGGCAATGCAACTGTTCAACTTTCAGAGAGAGAGGTTCTATGTACAGACTTGCGCAAGCTAGGTTGTGGTTAGCGGTAAACTTAGCATGGGTTAAGAGAGTGTTAGAAAAGCAATGGGGTTGGTCTTGGTTTAGGTAATGGGTGAATGGTAACCAAGGACCATCATTCTTCTCTTCTGTGCTAAATACCACCCAAGTTATTGAATCATCACTTATCAACCCAAGCCTTATGAAATTTGTAGCTCTGCCTGAATTCTCTTTACTCATCCACAAACACCGGATGATCCTATGTTGTATTATGGAGCCATGAGGCATTGGCAAATTTGCTTTGACTAGATCTTTTAAAACACCCGGTACTCGGAGGAAGTCAAAGTTCTCATACAAAAGGTTAAGAGGTAAGGAATAAAAATGGTTGATATGGTCAAGGAACACAACCTGAACATCTTTTCAGTCACACTTTCGGTTATCAAATCATTGCGGTTCGCTCTAAACACTTACAAAACTATCAAAAGTTGGACTTTTTGCATTACCGTTCTAATCTCCCATGTTCTCGTTCAGTGGCTTTACAGTCTGTGCTGTTAAGCTACTGATAAAAATCCTCCCAGCTCTATGTCATGATCTGCTAAATGTATAAGCTTCTCCAAAAATGTTAACTTCCCCACTGTGGTTTTATAGGGCTGATGGTGTACTCAATAATCCTGCAGCTCTGGAATGTTGTCTTGCCTTACCATATTTCCAGCTTATGATCAGGAAGGCTAACATCCATTCAGTGGTAAATCATTTCAGTGATATGAAATATCTGTCTGGGTGCAGTCCTAATTCTATCTCTTATCCGCATTCAGCTTTCCTTGTTTGGTTGTCCACTTGATCTCCAAGACTGTCACCCTCCTTTTTGTTACACAGAGCCTCATAAAATCTAAATTAGCTGTAGAAAAATACCCTATTTATCTTCTTTTTCCTTGAAGCTGACAACCAAATTTTTAACTTTTTGGTCCACAAAACATGTGTGTCCTCTTTTTCCCTATACTTCTTCCTCTGCTGCATCCCTCTGTAATCTGATTAACTCTTTCAGTAGATTAACTCCCGTCGTCAACTGGAAATGTTCTGCAGTCGGTCATGTTAAAAATTATAGCCCCACCAATGTTTTAAGATATTCCTTAAGATAAGATATTCCTTTATTCGTCCCACAGGGGGAAATTGTGGTTTACTAGCATTTTGAGGTTTCTTTTTAAATTTAGCCTATTAAGAACAATTTTGAGGTGGCCCATATTTATGTACTCTCAATCCATCCATCCATCAATTGTCTGCTGCTTATCTGAAGTTGGGTCGCGGGGTCATGCTGGAGCCTGTCCCAGCGCTCTTTGGGTGAAAGGCAGGGAAACACCATGGAAAGTTTACCATATATGCGCTCTCAATTCTTTACAAAAACATCCCATAGTTAGTCAAATAATCTAGATGACATATTGCTACAAAATTCCTCTGCAGTCTCTGGCACAGGTATGCCACCAGGGCTTATTATTATCCACCCAGAGGACGGCACCAAGTGTTCTATTTTTTCATCTGTAGGCATGTTGAATCAATCTGTTGAGTTTAACAGATAGATGCACCATAACTCTGATCAATATCACAA